>CACRXK020000761.1:3071-68569 GCA_902702795.2 Paramuricea clavata | reverse complement strand
TTGTTTGTTTTAATTGCATCATGGAGTGCTGTTAGTGCCGCGTCTGCGTTAGTTGCATTGATTATTTCTTGTAATGTCATCGCCTTAGGGACACTGTTCTCAGTTATAAAATTAATATATTGTTCCGTCATCTTCTCCTGTTTTCGTTTGCTTTCGTTTGTTGGATGACGGGAAAGATAGTCCTCAGGGTTGCTGGCACCTGATTTATAGATTATCTTAAATGTATATGGTTGGAGGCGAAGCACCCATCTTTCAATTCGTGCAGATGTTTTGGCTGTACGTTGGCCATAAATAATTTCTAAAGGTTTATGGTCAGTTATTAGTGTAAATTCACTTCCCAATAAAAATAAATGGAAATGTTCAACTGCCCATACTATCGCTAACGCTTCCTTTTCCGTCTGGGAGTATCTCTTTTCTGTATCAGTCAGCGCTCGGCTGGCATATGCAATTATCTGTTGACTGTCTACGTCACCGTTTCTTGGTTTCTGAGAAAGAATCCCAGAAATTCCTACAGGACTAGCATCAACTGTCACAAAAGTTTGTTTGTTTTTGTCGAAATATGACATACATGGAGCAATTGCAAGCGTGTTTTTCAGCTTTTCAAAAGCAGTTTGGTGTGTTTGAGTCCACTCAAAACGAACATCCTTTTTCGTCAGGTCACGAAGGGGAGCAGTTAGTGTTGCAAAATCTCGAATGTACTTACTACTATAGTTGGCCATGCCAAGAAAGCTCCTGACTTCATGTGCATTATTTGGCTAAGGTGCATTTAATAGATCAGCTACTCTCCTAGGATCAGGATGAGTACCTTCTTTCGAAAAGACCTGTCCGAAAAATGACAATGTAGTGCTAAGGAAATTACACTTGCTTCGGTTTAGTCGTAAGCCCTTCATTGCAATTCGTTGTAGACATTTGTCAAGATTAGCGTCATGTTCAGTTCTTGTTGAGCCGAATACAATGATATCATCAGCTATGTTCTTGACGCCTTTTAGCCCTTGCAGTGCGGTTTGGAGTGTGTACTGAAATATCTCCGCTGCAGCGTTTGTACCATAGTTTAGTCTTTTGTAGCGATACAAACCTACATGAGTGCTAAAGGTTGTTATATAACGAGACTGTTCGTCCAGTTCTAACTGATGATACGCTTGGCTCAAATCAAGTTTCGAGAAAAATTTTGCTCCATTCAGGGCAAAACTAACATCATTTACTGTTGGTATAGGATGGCGTACTCGTCTTATAGCTTCATTTGCGAGCCGCATATCGACACATATGCGAACCTGTCCATCTTTTTTGGGAACAGCTACAATTGGTGAAACCCACGGAGTAGCTTCATTTTCGGGCACTTTTTCAATCACATCTTGATTTTCTAATTCAGTTATCGCGTTTTCACTTTTTCTCGAATGTGATAGGGTATGCGCCTTTGAGGTTGTGCTTTCGGAATTTTAGTTTTGTCTATATCTAGTTTAATTTTTTCTCCCTTCAATTTTCCAAGATCGGAAAAAACTTTAGAATGCTTTTGAAGGATGTTTTCTAGTGCGGCATCCTTTGATGTCAGTTTGTCTAGATGCAAACTAATAAGTCCGAGTTCTTGTGCAGTAGAAAGAGAAAGTAAGTTTCCACAGTTCGCAGTTTTAGCGACATAGAATGTGGCTACAGATATTCGTTTTCGTGTTTCGATTACCGCTTCGAATTTTCCCAAAAATTCAACTGGTGATTTCGTATTATACGCGAAAGCTTTCGTGCTCGTGCGAGTTAATTTTATGTCTTGCATTTTGTTAAAAGTGTCACGATCGATCACATTTATTGTCGCGCCACTGTCAATTGTTGTTTGAAATTTGGCACCGCCTACTTTAACATTGACCTTGTTATTGTGCTTTGTATTTGTCATGGTATATAAATAGTCTTCATCGGAACTCGTGTTTGATCCTGTATCTAATGTTTTTAAATTTCTTTGTGCATGCTTTTTATTTGTGTATCTCGGTGATCGCGTTTGTTTTTGTTTTCCTCGACAAACAGCAGCGAAATGATTCGGTTTTCCACAATTATTACAGGTTTTTCCTTTCGCTGGACATGCCCCTGTGTGTGGATAAGCACGCCCACAATTTCTGCAAATAACATTACTACTGTTCGAAATATTACCGTTATTAGGTTTTTGTTCTAATTTATTAGCCTCACCGTCAGTTTGTTCTTTAGATTCGATTTGTTCAGCTTGATACTTGCTCTGCTCGTCACGACGTCCTTCTAAAAGCATTGATTTTAAGTCAAATGTAGGATCACGCAGTGCTCGCTTTCGTATTTTTGATGAATTTCCGCCTATAATGATTTGTTCTTCGATTTCAAATTCAACGTCTGCGAATTCACAGGTTTCTGATATTGTTCTAAGTTTGGTGTGAAATTGATCTAATGTCTCATTGTGTTCTTGAGTTGTTTGTCTAAACCGATAAACTTCGTACCGCCGATTCTTTTGAGGGTCGAAGTAAGCCTTTAATTTCTGTTTCGCGATGTTGTAGTCCGTATCAGTTCCTGTCTCGGGGATTTGTTTAAAAATCTCGCGAACTCTCGGTCCGGCTTGATATAGCAAGAGTGCACGTTTTCGCTTTGGATCCGTTATTCCACTTGCGGTTATATACATTTCGAAGTCTGATTGCCAATTGTTCCATCTTGTCGAAAGGCTTGTTCCGATTTTTGCATCTGGGCAAAATTCTGGCATTGGAGTTATTGTTACAGATTGCATGATCTGTACAGCCGGTTGCTGCAGTGGTTGAGGCTCTGCCTGTTCTTCCACCATCGTTTCGTTTAATAGAATACGTTTATCTACTTTATCTTCGTCGCCATTATAATATTCTCTTATTTAATAGACTTCTTGATATCTCGGCTACATATAAACAACTGAATATATAATGTCCATATTCTAAATATAAACTAATCGTAATACGTGCGTTAATGATTAATAGACGTACATTACTATACTTCGAGAAAGGTTTAAAGGCAACGACAGGAAGCCGAAATGATGAAGAATTAAGATTAGACTGTATCCTCCACTGTAAACTAGCCGCCATAACATGGCATGCTCAACACAACCAAGAGCAAGCTTGGAAGTCTGCTTTGGATGGAAAAGCCTGCCTGGGAAAAATTGTTGAAGTATTAGTCAGAGCAGACATGACTAGTCTGGTCGCTGAGACCTTGGCTAAAATACAGAAAACAAATGAAGGAATTCAAATATTGAAGGAAGAAGTTCAAAAACTTACTTCCCAGTCTAAGACGAGAGAAAGGGCCTTGTGTCTGATGAAGCTTGGTACACTTTGTTTTAAGCAAGGTTTGGCGTCAGATGCTGAGAATTATTACAAACAAGCGCTAGAGGTTGTGGTTGATGTGCGGGATAATAAACATATTTTTGACATGTTGGAGTGTCGTCTTGGCCTTTCAAAAGTCATTATGATGGATAATAAGGTATCTGAAGCAAAAATGGTTTTGGATGAAACTTTCATTTTAGCCAAAAAATTGCATGCGAGTATCCAAAAAGTTTATTTTGTTCAGCATGTGGGGAGATTCTGCGAAAGTCTTGGTTACATCAGTCGTGCTCGACAATGCTTAGAAGAAGCCTTAAGAACGTACAAAGAGCTATCGAACGTCGCCAAGATACCCCCGTTTATGGAGGTTTCAATAGAACTGAGTCTTGCAGAGTTGGCGAAGAAGGCTTGCGCTATTGACTCAGTCAACCCTGAATTTGGAATACAGGCTCAGCGAAGTCATTATGATCGCGCGGCTGAAGCATTACGGCAACATGTAGCAACCGGACAAGTTAACTCGTTAACTGTTAGCATGTTTTTATTATTGGCTATAGGATACAAGTCAGTCGACTTACCTGAAACGATAAAACTCTTGTTGGAAACTTTAAATATTAGTGAAATAGTATACGGAAAAAATAAATCAAATGAGCCGGTCGCCGAGATACTTGAAGAGCTTTCGGACGCGTACTTCAGTACAGGAGATACGAAAGCCTCTATAAAGTATAAAGAGCTTCTACTAAGGATGGAGATGGATCTGTATTTATCAAACCCATTTCATGAATATATAGCCCAGAGTTTGATTGGGTTGGCCATTGGTTCCTTGGCATATCCCGTTAGTATTGATACTGCTGAACGTGCTTACAAATTTTTTTTATCTGCTCAGAAGGACAATGCTCCAACAAACAATACCGCAAAAACAGCCGCCGCCAGATGTTTCACTTGTCTAGGTATATTATTCTATGCTTCAGGTGACCTGGAAAAAGCCGAGACTTTAATCCAGATGGCCAGTCAGTTTTTTAGAGACATTCAGGAAAATGTTGAAAGAGAAAAACTACCGTTCAAAACAACGTGCGACATCATGAAAGAAATATTACCATCGAAGACGATATTACCATTCGATGTGTTAAAACTTTCCAACTCTATTACGACAGCATATGTTGCTTTGTGGCGACAAGATAACTTGGCTGAAGACTCAAAAACTTTGGAGAACTGTAGCAATGGTCGGGGAAATGTAGAGTTGTTCATTCCAAATTCAGATGGTGTGAAGCCTCGAGAAATCGACTCTTCGGATCCTAAGACTGTAGATCTTCCAACGCAAACAGTGTCCCAAATTAATCTCCCTGTTGAACTTGAATCATTTCATGATGCTTCACTTAATTCAGGATTGTCCAACCTAGAAGTAAAACGACATTTTCAGTTAGATGCTCTCGAGCATAACCGGAAGATAGGCAATGTCCATCAGGCTGTAAAAATACACGCTTCTCTTCAAGCTGATGAGTTATCTTTTTATAAAAGCTGTCCCTTTGATAGTGTTGACAAGTTAATCAGCGACGCGATCAGAGCAAAGGAAGACAACAGACTTAATAGTGGCATTGGATCTTTAGATCTTGCTTTGCAGCTGCCATCTAACTGGAGACAAAAAACCAAAATTCTTAAATTGCGTGCGGAATGTTATTTTTTCAGGGGCGATTTCCGAACCGCTGCAATTAATTTAAATGAAGCCACTGGCATTTATTCTAGGGAGACAGTGGAAAATCGTGATGACCTGTGTGAATACGCAGAAGTGTTGATTGCTTTAATAAAAACCGAGACGCTGTGCCAGAATGTAGCAGGTGCATGGGTGGAATGTCAAGAGGCGATAGAACTGGGGTCTGATCATGAACATAGAGAATCCTTACAGCTGCAAGCGGCAGAGTTGCTTTACCTTGGGGCAAAATGCCTAGATATTTTGTCAGAAAGTGCAGAAAGTAAAGATGATAAGCTTTCCCAAGCTTCCTCTTTGTGTCAACAAGCTCTTCTTATCTTGAGCCAGAGAACGAACGCCAATCAGCAAGCGGAAGAACGCGGAAGCTCGGGATCTGGAAAATTTTTAGTCTTGTCAATTGAACTGCAACTGTTGTTGGCGGCCGTTTTACTAAAGTTACATAATAAAGAAAAAGTAGATATAGCTTTGGAAGTGACGGAGGAATTTTTGATAAATATTGCCGACGAATTCGAATTTGAATCTGTGCCAGCACAAACATCTAGTCGCCTATATTCATGGATTGGTCGAGTGTTAGTTATGCGTGATAAAATAAAGCGATCTACTACTTGGCTGAGTGAGTCACTCTTGGCGTTTTTCTCAGCTGCTCTTCCCGATATGCTGTTGTTTTATGAAGTATTGCTTCCTTTGCTGCAGGCAATTACGGTTACCAAATCCAGTGGTACTAGTCACGAAAGTCGCTCTCCGTTTCAACAGGCTCTTGATATGTGTAAAGAAGTGTCGGTAAAGCATGGCAATGATTTAAACAACGTCTACGAGTTTTTAAAAACATTGGCAAATCTCTACATGGGCCTCGGGCGCACTGAAGAAGCAATTGTGGTAGCAGAAACTGGTTTAGAAATATGCGATTTGATGGGGGATAACAATGTCACAGATCGAATAAACAATCGCGGCAGAATGTTACTTTATCTGGCCCAAATGCACCAACTAAATTCAACTAACTCAGCTTTTGATAGAAACAAAGAGCTAAATCTTGCAGAACACTATTACCTTAGCATTAATGATTACCTTACCGATCAAGACTCAGCAGCGAAATTTGTACTTCAAAAGAATCTAAGCTACGCCAACTTTCTATGTGAACAAAAGCGTTTTGCGGAGGCTGATGCTGTGCTTCAGGATATGAACAATTTAGGTAAAGAATTGTCGGATAAGTCTGTGTATTGTGCCTATTTTTCACGTGTCTTTTATGGTCCGGGCATACAGAAAAGCGTCGAAGTTGACGGCGAGCTATTGTCAACTGTTGAACATTGTATGTACAGCACAATGGTCCGAGTGTTTGTTGGATTGGGAAAGAAAAGAGAAGCAGTATCTGCGTGCGAGAAGTTGACAGCTAACCCAGGATTTGTTCATGATGCAATTCACGGGAAACGTCCTTCCAGTATCCCATACCTTATCGAAGCCTGTCATCGCGAGTTGTTGTCTCTTTTGAGTGACGAAAACCAAAAACAACTTCAGAATTGTGAATTTCCGTTATCTCGAGCAAATATTTTCAAATTGTATTACATGCTTAACGAATACACCTTGGCACTGAAATACTACACGAACGAGACGCAATCACCCGAGATGATCGAAATGTGTAGGACAATGTTCCGGGTGTTTGTTGAAATGGGAAAGAAAAGAGAAGCAGTCGCTGCCTGCGAGAAGCTGACAGCTAACCCAGTAGTTGTTCATAATGCAATAGACAGGAAACGTCCTTCCAGTATCCCATACCTTATCGAAGCCTGCCATCGCGAGTTGTTGTCTCTTTTGAGCGATAAAGACCGAAAGCGACTTCAGAATTGTGAACTTCCGTTATCTCCAGCAAATATTTTCAAATTGTATTACATGCTTAACGAGTACTCCTTGGCACTGAAATACTACACGAACGAAACGCATTCACCCGACTTGATTGAAATGAAAATGTCATGCTTGCACTTAGCTGGATATGAATTAGTGGAAATGGATAGAGGAGATGAATCAATGTTATACTTCATGCAATTTCTTGCAATGCTTCAAACTAAAGAGGGATTTCTCGACAAGCCCTTTCATGTTCAATGCGCAACCCTTGCACGATATTGTTTTGCAAATCAATATTACATTTTCCGCTCGTTGGGACAGATAATGGAACGCGAAAGAGGTAATCTTGATGGTGCCATTCAGTGTTATGAACGATGCCTTGAACTGGATGAGGATTTGACCCTTGGCCAAAACCTTGTGGCAACCCTGCATGCGCTTTATCGATCAACAGCGTTAACAGGTGACATAGAAAACCAAGATTCCTGCGAACGGCAGATGAGCCATGATCTAAATTTGTTCGAAATCCAGGAACTGTTTTAAGAGCCTGCCGAATTGTCAATATTTGAAGAACGGTCGCTTGGGTCACTTTCGTTGGAATTGGAACGTTATCTTGAAGCTGTTGAACATTTTGAAAATGTTATTAAAAGAGCAGATGATGAACCTATTTCCGCTACGAACGTAGACAAGCCGTTGTTCAACGTTTACCGTCGCGAAATTGAGGCTAGTGGCAGTATTAAAATCCCACTAAAAGTCCACACTTTCTACGAGTTAATTTTAACGTAAATGAAATTGAATGAAGTGAGAAAAGCCCAAGAAGTTGCGCTTCGAATGGAGAATTATGTTGAACGTTTTCAATTAACTCCAGAGTATCCTCTGGCGCTGTTTATTGTAGGATTTACCAACAAACTAATTGGAAACAAAGAAAAAGCCGCAGAGATATTTGTTTCGGTATTGGAGATCGTCCCGAGACAATAGACCTTATGCATAATGACGTCACAAGGCTTGATGCCCGCGAGGAATGCTGGTCTCAGTGGTCATCGCCCGGGAAAATTAAAGAATTCAAAATGGCCACTATCGAAATTTTCCCGGGCGATGACTACTGAGACCAGCATTCCTCGCGGGCATCAAGCCTCGTGACGTCATTATGCATAAGGTCTATTACCGGTCACAGAAGCATTGGAAAGCCTCGGTGTGTGAGGCTGGACAGAATGTGAATAACATATTCACTGTGAATAGCGTAAATGTTACTTCCTTGCGACTAGGGCTGCTCCCAATTAATCGATTAATCGATTTTTTTTCGCAATCGATTATACTTAAGTCTAAGAGGAGAATCATTTGTATGTTACGTAACACGCGCTCAAAACTAACGAATATAGTTTAAATTTTTAGTACGTTTCTCAAGCGGCAAACAACCTTTCGAAGTATGTTTAGTGCTTTATCTGTAAAATTATGCTAAAATGACGAGATTTTAGATGGTACGCCGAAGAGAAAATGATGTCTGAAGTTCAGTACGTTTTTGCTTGTATTGCTGTGTAAATATGGCGTCAATTTTACAGCATCAATGATATTTGTATTCAAATTGACAATACTGAACTATTTTGTGTTTCTCAACCGCCAGATGCATTTAAAAGGGAATTGCTAACTGTGTAAACTACAAACTAAAGCTAAAAAAGTCATTTTAAGAGAAACGCCATAACGATTTTAGGTTTTTAATAATCGGAATAATAAACAACCCTGCACAACATGATAGATTCGTCAGTATTTCCTTTCAGATAATTCTGATCCTGATTTAGGTCTTTCAGATATTTAGTAGCGCTATAACATGTTGAATCATTTGGTCTGCATAGCTTTTAAGACTTCTTTCCATAGACGGTTTTATTAACTTTTGAAAATTGAAAAATCGCGTTGCGTTGCGAAATCGGATTCGTTGTGCCTGGGCCTTTACAGTATCATTTAGAAGTTTCAAAACATAAACTAAACATCGTCATTTTCTTGTCAGTTGTCTACTTGTGTGAACTCTCCGTGGGCGAGAAAATGCGCAATTTATACCTTGAGTAATCAAGGAGGCACATGTCAAATTTAAATGAATTAATCAGTACGACTAATCGATATTAATTGATTATGAAAATGAGCCGATGGGAGCAGCTCTATTTGCGAAGCGAATATATAAATTTACTGGTCCACAAGTACAAATATAAAAACGCGTAAACTGTTACATAGGCTGAATATTCAAAGCTGAATAAGCTCAAACCCTCGGTTAAAATTTAGCCAGTTGTTTTAGTTTCTGTGTTTCTGCGCGACTGTTAATTTCTAAACGTTAGAGGAGAAAACGTCTACTGATCCGCAAAAGATTTCTCATGAAATATTTCCAAGTTTATAAGCAAGCTGTTGGGAGGTCTGGTTTGTATTTTGAGGTTAACCTAGGGTTAAGCTAATCAGCTTTTGAAAAACCGGCCCCAGATCTGCAAACAAGTTGTAACAAGGTTGTTGTCAAGCCGATATCAGGATGTGATCGCGCTGCTTGTTCCCAGTTGTTGTGACAAGTCTGGAACAAGTTGTTATCACCTTGTTACAAGGTTGATGACGGTTACAGACTTGCTACAACATGTTCCAACAAGAGTGATATACAGGTCGCGTAACGAGTCGCTACGAGCTTGTTGTCATCAGACTTGTTGGAACAACTTGTTGCGAGTCTGTTGACCTCATCAACCTTTATTACAAGGTGATAACAACTTGTTCCAGACTTGTCCACAACTGGGAACAAGCAGAGCCAGTACATCTTGTTGACAGGCTGGAAGAACTTTTACACGTGTTTGTGTATCAACGTCACTGCGATAACGAGAATTGTACTAATTGATGCAGAAACAACGAAAGTTATGCACTTAAGTAATCGTCTGACATCCACATCTACAACACCCGAAACAAACTTACATTTGGAACGCGTCGAGAGAAACTGGGATAAGCAGACATTCGGCTGCCATATTGTCAACGACTGGAATAGTTTGCCTGCGGAACATTGGGAAATAGAACAATTTGCATAATCGGAAATTGAACCTAACAGAAACGTTTGACACTATAGCTATATAAGACACTCTGCTGAAGTGATGGGACGCGATATGACATGCCATAGGTTTAACATTACAGTAACTTCAATTATTTTTCTTGCTCAGGGCTCCACTGAAAATCACTTTGTGAGTGGACCGCCTGGCTCCTGATTCAATATTGTAATTATTATTATTATAGTGACTCGTTTGTTTATCTGTCGAATCTCTTCTTGCGGACACCACATCTCGTAAGCGGAGACCATTCTTTGGTACCGAATGGTCTTGTAGGTGAAATTTATTCATAATATCCATCCAGAATACCCTTCAACTATTATTCAATCGGGTGCGATGCCAACAAAATCTTGATATTTACCCATAACCTAAACATGGCAGTACCCTAGTATATATACATGAACTTGTGGTTAGAGTTCGACAACTGTCTCTCTGTAGCTCAGTTGGTTAGAGCTTGACAACTGTCTCTCTGTAGCTCAGTTGGTTAGAGCTTGACAACTGTCTCTCTGTAGCTCAGTTGGTTAGAGCTTGACAACTGTCTCTCTGTAGCTCAGTTGGTTAGAGCGCTGCACTGGAATCGCAGGACCACAGGTTCGATTCCTGCCAGAGGTCCTATAGTTGCATTTCTCGCGGGTGTTTGAATTGAATCGAGTGAGAAGTCAACAAAATCTTGAAATTATATTCAAACATCATTAATGATTCATAAGCTTATTGGCAAATCATGTCAACCATAATATGTCACGTGAAGAGGCTTGCAGATACACGTGTAAAAACGCACAGCTTGTAACAAGTCTGGAAACAAGTTGTTACAAGTCTGTTCACAAGCTGTCAACAAGTTGTGTTCGCACTGCTTGTTCCCAGTTTGTTGTAAATAGTTTGAAACAAGCTGTTAACAACTTGTAACAAGCTTGATGGCATTATCAGCTTTGTTACAAGACTGTGCTAACAAGTTTGTTACAGCCATGATATAACAAGGATGTTACAAGGTTGTCAACAGAAGGTTGTAACAATCTTGTTATATCAAGCATGTAACGGACTTGTCAGAACAACCTTGCAACAAGTCTGATAATTTTGACAAGTTTGTTACAAGTTGGCAACAAGTTGTTCCAAACCTGTTGACAACTTGTGGCAAGCAGTGCGAATACATCTTGTTGACGGCTTGTTGGCAAACTTGTTACAAGATGTGAGATTTTTGTGTGTGTACCCGATAAAACTCATCTTCATTAGTATTCTTTATATAAAGAATACTAATGAGACGGCATCTATTGTAGTCGTGTTTGAAGCTATTCAACTGAAATACTTGTAGTCGTGTTTTATCATATCTAAAATGTTTGTGCTGGATACTCGCATTTTAAATATGATAAAACAGTCCTATATACGCGTGTTTTAAATACTACTTTATACACTTAGACGGTAAATACGACCTCTTTTAAGAATTAAGGTGGCTCCCTACAGTTGACTCTATTTGCCCAAAATCTGTGCAGTTCGGGCCTATTATACAGGTATAATGCAGATCGTGCATTCTTTTCTATTTGGTAGGAATATCTAACACCAGTGGAATATTTAAAACAGGTTTTGACAGTATCGCTCGACTTGCTATGGCAACATGGTGAAGGTTTAAAACCAGCTTATTTTAGCCACAAAATTGTCTTTATCTGAAAAATGAAGTCGGTGTGACCTATCTTTTTTATTTCATATCAATAGAACATGTACCTTGGTTCCAGAGGCTCTTTATAGAGCAGGACGTTTGCAACTATTGAGAAAATTTAATAAAATTCTTTACAATGCGATTTTTTTAAAAGCGAAAATTTTATTACAAGATTTCCACTGTGAAGATTCTTTTAAAATTTGAACTATATAAAATTTACAAGGTAGGTGACCGACGACCCGTTGTGAAAATGACGTATGCCCCTCGCGTTCACTTCCGGGTTTTATAGACCAGGCGGAGAAGGGGGGAATAGTCCCCCGACGGGGAAATTTATGAAACCAACTGAACTTGGTCAATTTTGGGGTGCTGAATTCGAAAATCGTTGGTATACAGGCCGTGGACGTGGCCTTCAGCCTCGTTTTCGCGTTTAAAGCCTCGTTTTGATGCGAAAACGTTATCCGCTCGATTGAAGCGAAAACAATAAATAATTTGTTTAATATACGCACTTTTAGGTATTTCTAGGTGCAGAATTCGAAAATTGATTGCATTCGGACGATAAGCTGGGCCATCTGCCTCGTTTCCGAGATTTATAGCCGCGTTTTTACGCTTTGAAACCACGTTTTCCGATTTTAGTTACTATACATATTTAAACTACACTTTATTTAATCGCTTTAAAAACCTGTAAAGATGTTAATGCTCATCATCCTCCATATCATCGTCGATGTCATCTCCAATATAACTATTTCGCTCGAAATCAAACTCGTCACTTTCTTCTTCTCTGTCAATTAACATTTCGCTAACGTCATCGGGGTAAGCAACACTGTCCCAGATAACTTTTCCATCTTCTTTCCAGCCATGACATGTTTGGTCATCAAGATCGAGGATCAAGTTTTTAGCATTCCTGAAAATGAATGCAACATAATTTGCACGCATTATGTGAAACTTGAGGTTGGTTGCACAAGGTGGCAAAAGGCTAAGATCAACGACTTTCTTCTCTTTCGTAATTTTTTTGGACAAACATCTTATGTTGAAGTTTGTTCACCGAAGACATCACCTTGTTACCGCATAATGCACAAACGAACCTTTCCAAGCCCTCTGAAAGATGGTCAGGAACTTGAAGAGAGCTGCCTAGCTCAGCAAAGAAACTAATAAATTCTTGGCTTTTCAGCATCGCTTTCCAAACAGCCATCTTCCCTTTCCTGAAGAAACTTGAAACGTAGTCGTTACCAGAAAACGCGTGCAAACCAATCAGAGCCTTTCTTTTCTCATGATCTAATGTTGACGACGTCACATCTATAGTTTTTCTAGCTTTTCCGGTCCCGTTGTCGATTAGGATTTTAGCGGCACAAAAATCATGCGCCACAAACAGGGCAAGAATATCGATATCTCTGGAAGGTGATCGAACCATAATAGTATCTTCTGGAGGTGCGTTCACAGCGTAGGTCAAGGTAACAAGCTTTGTGTCCGCTTCCTCGTGGTCGCTAGCTTAGTATTCGGCAACTGATACTTCATCACTTGTTATCTTCGTACACTTGAATTTGTTGGAAAAGAATACGGTTTTTGCTGATAGTAGATCACCACGCATTTCTTCAATTGCTTTCTGAATAAGATTGAAAAGCATTTCTTTGTTTTCCCCATTACGAAGAAAACCAGCGAAATCGTAAGGCACCTTCATGTCAGGACTGGTTAGGACATACCGCTCGCTTGAACCTCTTGCTTGGCGTTCTCCACCTTTGATGCTATTGTACTTGTATGTGTCACAAACTACATGGCCAGAAATCACGGACAAAATGGCGGCTAATCCGATTTCTTATGCGCACAACGAACTTATTTTACGAAACCAAGATGGCGGATATTATACGGTATTCTATTACAGACAATATAAAATCGATGCGCACAATGAAATATAGAATGATTTGCATGTTCCACACGTCTACAAATACTATTACCTACCTGAAAATATAGCTCTCGAGGGTTTTGACGTCTCACGATTTGCCATTAGCCGGCCCGAGTAAACTCGATTCAAAACATTTCCACGCAATATAAGCTTATATTAAATTCAGCAAATCCTCCCTACTCGCTCACATTTAGTCCTTTATAGCGCTGTCACAAACGCTTGCCAACAAGTTCCACACGTCTACATTTCTTGTACGATTTTCGATCTGCCATTGCGTATAAGTTTTAAAACACCAGAGATTTTAGCTAAGCGGCCCCAACACTTTCAAATTGTCTGTTTTGAGGCAAAATATAACCTGAAATTCCTACCATTGCGAGCGGTTTAGGGTAGAAAAAACCTCAAAACGTTGCCAAATACAACGCAGAAAATGCCTTATTGCTTCGCCATTTTATAATCATTTTAAGGGGCAGCCGCTGACTAACAAGTGCGAGGGAAAAGGCTCCAAAACAAAATAAATTGCGGGAAATGCAAATATATTCAAATTTGTTTGGTCTTCTAAAGTTTAGAATGTTGTATTATCTTCGTTATAGTTTTAAGAAATTCATTCCTGCAGTCTTTCACTTATATAATCATCTATCCCTGGATCAAATTTATATTTAACTCTTTGTAAATAGACATTAATTGTCGACTGTATTTATAAAGTTTGTTTATAGTAGATTTGAAGTCGCGCGTATGTCACGCGCGCGTGGGAACAGTTTCTGCGCCCGCAATTAAAACAGCTGACTGTCCGTGATTTCTGGCCATGATGTAGATAGTCGTGTACTGAGAAGGAACAGTGGCTATTATTTGAGATGTCATTTCTCTAATCGTAGATCCAGTGAAGATCAGACTACGTATCGCAGCGGCGAGATCTAACAAGTATGTTCTCATTGTCGAAGCGGGTGGTAGTGAGTCGTGGCTTACAACAGTCAGGTCGCTCATGGAGGCGTGGTACAATTTGCTTTTGACGGTTTTTCGTATTGCGCCATCTGGTGTGCATGGCGGGATCGAAACGGGTGCAAGAGGAAAGCAGAGTACTTTCTCAAGATCAATACCTGACTCGTGCTTGTTAGAATACGCAACTAACATCCCCAAGATATCTCTCCGATATGTGAGTTCCTTGATCCTTCCCTTGTTCTTTATCTTGGTCTTTACTGCCAAATTCTTGAAGGTCTCGAGCTTCTCTCTCTTGATTGGGCTAAAGAAATCTGCTCCAGGTGATTCTGCTGACTCTGTGGTAATTCTGTCCTGAAATTCGTCCATTAGCTCCTTTCCCCTCGATTCAAGTGCAAGTAGACATTCACACACGTTCTCTGGAGCTGGATACCCGGAAATCAAATTGAACAACTTATCTTTATCAAGGTCAGCATGGAAGGGATTGATGAATTGTGTCTTCAATACCACCATGATTCCTTCCACCATCTTATTCGACTTCAGAATTTCACTGCTTCGCAGACATTTTCGTGGATTTGACATTGTAGTGCACACTCCGGATAGCTCCAGTAACGATTCAACAAACTTGGTTTGGTATGGCCTGTTCATGACCCACTTTGTTACAGTACTTTCCTTTGCAGCAAATTGCGTGATTCCCCCTAAAAAGACGGAGAATGGTAATAAATATCAAGTATAAATGTACGACGGTTGCCACCTATAAGGAAATATTGTTTCAGGAGATGCATGGCTGAAATATTTAAGATTATTACTTTTTGAATTCATGAGTATGAAGTATGTACCTGCAGTCTTTGCATTTCTCATGTAGCTTTGTTCGCCTGCCATGTCGATTGACTGTCCTATGCCAAGTTGATTTCTCCGCACCGACAAACCAAGATCTTCGATCTCCTGTCTTGCTCCTGGATGAGTGCTGTCAATACATTCTAAACCACTTACATAATATGTGCCATAGCGAGCATAATGAACCCGATTGGTAGCAAAGCACAAAGGCAAAGATTCTTTCCAAATGAGCATTCTCAGGTCATAATCATTCGTATTGACGGAAAAGTGCAATTTCTGCTGACGATCAACAAGCTCCATATACTTTGCCCAAAACTGCGGTGTTTTACCGAATTCTCCATTCAAACATTTGGTTTTCTGTATTTGACATTGATCAACATATTCTTTAACAGTGTCATCGTTAAGAATGTTGGTTAAACTCGTTGCTTGCGCGAGGTTACTTTGTGCGCACTCCTCGACTTTTTTTGGCATGGTCGGTAGATATTGTTCTACAAAAAGTCTTTCTAATGCTTCAGAAAAGCCTCGTGAACAAGCCAACATCGATTGTAGTGCTTTCCACTCATCACTCCCGTAATACTTCCAGAGCTACACAGACCAGCTTGAAATAACACATCTTCGAATCCACTGCTCTCCACGAAACGTCCAATAACTGCAAAAAAGGTCATCATTGCATGAAAATCTCCCAGATGGATTATTATGTCGGACCACGCAGCTGGATTGTTCCAAACCACATGAAAGGCCTTGATTGCAGCTCCCGCATCGAGGGTGATGTGAGTGTAGGACATGTTGGATAGCTTCGCCAGCTGCCTAGATTGATGGAACATTTCTATGATGGTGGAGTATTCGGTTATTGGAGAAGAAATTGGAGGCAGGTATGTCATCAGTGTTGCCTTGCTATGAGCCTGCTGAAAACGACGTACGATCCAACCTACCAACCGGTGTCTGATTAGCCGAGTTCAGATATCGCACTGATTTCCATATCTGCAACAGTTTCGAACAATACATTTGTGCACTAGTAGGAGCTGGTCTGCTCTGTATTTTAGCAAGCGATGGTGGTTCTGCTTTTGGGTTGACTGCCACTCGCTTATCAACCGTCTCTTTGGGGAGTTGGATCGATCGTCGCTTTGACCTGGGAATGCTTATATCGTCTTGTCTCATCACAGCTGCGTCAGAGTGTTCTTGAAACGCTATTCCTGGTGTATTATGGATAGAACCGGCGCCTGACGCAGTTTCAACATTGCGATCAAAGTTATCCCACCAGAATATCGTTGATACCTTAAGGGGAAAATGCTACAACTTAATTTTGTTGATTATTTCTAAGCGAAAATTACCTTACTGAGACTTTCTTATTGTGAATTTAGTAAAAAATTTCAATTCCAATCTAAATTGATCGTATACAAATGTTGTGATGAAATACAAATAGACTATGGTATAAAAATGTAAACAATTTACGGCGAAGTTCGTAACTCGCTTACATAGTTCTAAAGCTTAGCGCGCATCATCATCGTTGTCTGCTTTTTTTTTCACTGTCAGATTGCGAGTTTAGTTTCAATAATCGTAAACTGATATACTTACTTTGGAACCAATTGCTGCTGGTTGAAGAGGTAAGTTCAGACCCATGGATTGAAAGTGCTCTACCAGCTCAGCCTGAGCAGTCTCGATTTCGTTGATTGCGTCGTATGTAATACAATGTCCTAATCTTGCCAGTATAGTTATCGGTAGTTTTTGACCAGTCATACTATGAAGGTCAAGACCTAGTGATGCGTGTTTTGGCGTAAGGAATTTCCCCTTTGAAACAGCGTGAATGACATCTTGACAAAACGAGTCAGTCAGTCGATCTACTCTTTCGGCAGTGACGTGATGACTTCCTTTAAAAGACAAAAGTTCCTTGAAAAACAATTGCAGAAGCTCTGGGTATTGTCTCTCTCTTGAAACCAAACTTTCAACTGTCGGTGGCCATGGAAGTGGGTCAGCCTCTTCTAAAAAATTTAAGATAGACTCTTGCAGAAACGATGCTTCCCTTTTTAAGGCGGATTGTTGAATACGTGTAGAACTTCCCGAAATCATCTGATTGTGCAAACATTCTTTACTTATCACCACTTGCGAAATATGATATTCTGCTTCAGTTGAAGAAAAACTATTTGATCGCCAAATGACTTCGTAAGGCGTTCCTTCAGCTTGTGTCTGCTTTGCCTTGTTCCAATATTACCACAATATCTTGTCATTAGTGTTTCCATTGACAAACATTGCTGACCGCCTATAATATCACTGTCTACCAAAGAAAGTACTACGTTGTAGTCCCCTGATTGTTTGTCATCATTTCCACCTTCGGTTGATTCAGCTGTTTTCCTGACGACTCTAGTATAGTCAAGATAGCATTTTTCGTGTTTTTGAAATTCTTTTGCTTTCAAATCAGTTTCGGTGACGGCTGTCATCATTTCTAAATCATTGTGAGCAATTGCAGCTTCTTTTAGTGTTCTTTCTGCAGTATCGGTGACAATCCTAGATAGTGACTGGCGTACACTTTTAACCCTTAACTCCTTCTTCTTACAAATCATACATATATTCGGGAACAGTCCTCTAGAGCCAGTAGCTTCATCACTTTGTCTTTGTGATGTTTTTCTTGTTGATTTTTGAAGCTTGATATTGGAACCTTGACAGCCGTCTTGGCTTGTTTTCCGTTTCAATAACGTTTTGGCATATACAAACTTTTGAAAACATTTTCGATGGTAGAAGTACTCAATTTCTCCCAAATTCTCTGGAATTTTATTGCATTGATCAATGTGATGATTTTCACCGCCCTCGTATTTTCTTACACTCGAGCAAAGTTTCAAATGTATTTGCACTTGGTCGAATCAGTTTATCACTAGATGTGTCCAGTGAGTCATAGTGAACAACACAATCGGCCATTTCTTCCTACATCGTCTCTAAAACCTATTCAAACGACTCTTGATTGCTAATTCGATGAACTGTGAAACAATAACACTTCGAATTCTGTTATGTTTTTAATGTTGTTTACAGCGTGAAATCGACAACTTCCGCCAATAATTATTTTGTTCAGTAATAATTATTTTGCTCAGACCAAGCATTTTCGCGCGGATATTTACGTTTACCGATCGTTAAAAACCTTATAGCACTTAAGATCTAGAAAAATAGATAAATTGTCCGCATCGAAATGCTTTTTTATTCGAACTAATCAATTAAAACAGAGAAATCGCGAATTTGGGATATTTTGCAACATTGCAAGAGATCGACGAGAACGTACTAATTTTAAAATTAAATATGCCCAAACGTCAGCTCGGTACGGGGCTAAAAAATTTCATGTTTGTACACAAAATGGCCTGTTTTACGCATTAAAGTATGACACATTGCCTTGTACTGGTAACATGCGTGCATAAAGTGTAATTTAAATATATTAGTAACTAAAATCGGAAAACATGGTTTCAAAGCGTAAAAACGCGGCTATAAATCTCGGAAACGAGGCAGATGGCCCAGTTTATCGTCCGAATGCAATTAATTTTCGAATTCTGCACCTAAAAATACCTAAAAGTGAGTATATTAAACAAATTATTCATTGTTTTCGCTTCAATCGAGCGGATAACGTTTTCGCATTAGAACGAGGCTTTAAACGCGAAAACGAGGCTGAAGGCCACGTCCACGGCCTGTATACCAACGATTTTCGAATTCAGCACCCCAAAATTGACCAAGTTCACTTGGTTTCATAAATTTCCCCGTCGGGGGACTATTCCCCCCTTCTCCGCCTGGTCTAATGGATCTGTTACAAATACATCAAGCCTCAAGGCCATACTATAGTAGTGAAATATTCGATGAAAGTAATAATTTTATAACAAATCTACTGTTAATTTAAGCCCTCCACATCCTCCACAAGAGGGAAGAGCCTGGGGATGAGGTTAGAGACACCCTAGGGAAGATTTTGAAATCTTATCCAGAGTCCCAGAAAAGCGATTTCCAGCATTCAGTCCTCCCTGTGGCACTGCCACTGCGAGGTAACAAAAAAGTGACTCTGACAAACCGGAAGCCTTTGACACAATCCCCCATCAGCCTCTTTCATTAGCCTTGATTAATTGGAAAATGTTGAGGGTTGTGTTAACCCTCATTCCCCTGCCCCCACCAGTGGCATAACTAATTTGTCCCTATCTATCTTTGTGCTTTAACTGGAATAGGGTCCCTGGCCATTCAAAGTAGCAACAAGGGGGAAGGGCAATGTCAAAAAGATGCAAAATTGGCTGAAATACATCAAATTTACTACTTTGTTATCCTTGTTCGGGAGCCCCCTAATTGACTTGGGCCCTGGCTTGAGCGAGGCGGCACCCAAAGGAGTTACGGCACTGGCCTCCACCCCTAGAATAAAAAATACAGGAGAACTTCAACATTTTGAATGAAGGCACTTTGTCAGGAAGTTAGTAGCCAAACAAAAGTTAGCTATTGGCAGGAAGTAAGTAGCTTGACGAAGGGTCTTCGCTCAAAACTTCAAAGTTCTCCTTGTATTTTTCGGGTAGTTGACTATTATGTATTGCTTTCATATTGTGACAAGTGTCTGAGGAGAACAGGTTTGTTAGTCTCTCTCTTACCACTCTTCCATCACCACTGCCAAGGTCGACCAAGCGTCCTGATCTTCCTTTACACATTTGGAGAATGTTTTGTATCTGGGTGTTTGTAGCTGGAACATATGGAAGACATATTCGCCGCAGTGCAGGTGTCAGGAATGGTAACGTACCAACAAATAAACCTGCGACAATGGTTCCTGTAACACCAAGAGCCACCAATCCAAACTTTGACTTCACTCCATCCTGGGTTTGGTAAGCAGAGGTGTTGGTCACGTCTGGACTGGTGATTTGACTGATTTCGTCAGGCATAATTTTTCAATATTAATTAGCAACATGGGTATCTCACAGGTGAAACAAACTAGTTACTACATGTAGTGAATCTACATGTAGTGAATATTTTTCAGAATTTAAGTTTCAATTAATTATTTTGTTTCATTTACCTGATTTACCATGCTTAGACTCTGCTTACATGCAAAATGAGTACCATTGCCATAGCCATTGCTCTCTCCTCCGCAGAGGCTTACATGAAGTTTCTAGAAAGTGAGCGCGCAAGGAGTGATGGGAAGAGCGAATTTCAATTTTCCCATCACACCGCGCGCGCTCGCTTTTATTCCGGAAACTTCATGTTTCCACTTGGTAAAAGCGTAATATGTACTCTGAAAACTCTGGGAAACATTATATACACAAGTGACAAGTCGCAATTACAAAACATATTTCTTCCGAATTTTCGTGCTGTACAAATTCACAACTACGCTGGGAGCTCTAATATTTAAAAACGGAATTTATTTGTCTAGAATTTTACATTCTTTCAAATCAAATTCATCAGTACAGTGGAAAATGTCCAATTATAGATCCAAACGAATCCCACAGTGTCCCCTATTCTGAGCCCACGACATACCTTGATTGTGGTAATACTTCGTGTTAAGCACAATAAATGCTGTTCACTCTATATGAACGAGTCATCAAGTTCGAGTTTTGTATTCTTTTTAATTTTCTTTCAAAAAAGAGTTATAAAACGAGCATAAGAAAATGTCCCATCTACCGTCTGATCCATCGAAGATAGAAAGGTAACATGCTTGCTGGAAAACTCAATTTCTAAAGTAAAATTGTAAAAACCTAATACTTTTGTGGTCCTTGTGATCATAATTTATGAAAATAATTTTGGCTTATTTGTACTGATGACTCCATTTCATTATTATAGATGGTCTATAGTTTATCCATCATATATAAATAGTAAGAAAACAGCGGCTGAAGGTCGAAGAGTACCGAAAGATAAGGTAGGTGGATCACTTGCCAGTTTGCAGAACGTGTCACTAGCGCACCCGAGGGCAATTTCTTGTTGCAATTTTAGCGCACCTAGCCTAAATGTTCCTCGTCCCTTAGCTCCCAGGGTGCACTTGACATGTATAATGATGTAGGGTGTCTATACAAGTAAGCTATTACAGACCACATGACTTGAAATGGGTTAATTTACATACAAGCTTAGGAGGTCTATTAGCAACCGCAGAGGTAAATTGAAAGTATTTCCAGGGCATCAATTTACAGTAATATCATGCTGGACGAAACACATATTTTTTGAAACATAACTATAATTATGATAATCAATGCGTTAGGCATATACAACTATCTGGACTGTTGTAGTTATATAATACACAGGGTGTCTCAAGTAGAACCGAACTCAAAATTAGACAAGCGATTTCGCGTAAATTAAGTCATAATTGCGTTCAATTTTTTCATATTAAGAAAGATCAGACTTTTAGCTATTAAATGATACATTAAATGATTAAATGATCCAACAATTGGATCCAACACAATGAGATCCGACAAAATTGGATCGTGTGAACAGACCTTTCGACACCCTGTAAAGACCTTTAGACACCGTGGGGGGAAAGACAAGAGATAAGCCGCTGATAAATTGTAATTTACTATTTCCCAGCTGGCGGACCGGCGGTGACACACCTTGTCACAAAAAATTCGCACCTACAGCATTTTTTACAATTTTTCAGGTGCGCACCTGACAGTTTGAAGCGCACCTGCACTTGAAATTCTTGGTATATCGCACCCGAGATCTCGTCGAAATGTGCCACGTTCTGCAAACTGGGCCACTTGGTTATAGAGCGGCAGAGTGCTGTGCACTAGAGGTGTGCATCGGATCGGATTGGACGTTTATAATCCGACAATTGCCTAATATTTAAAATCCGATCCGAAATTGTCTAATCCAAATCCGAGTTTTGGAAAAGAATTCCGATCCGGAGGAAACAACTTTATCGATCCGATCCAAAATGAATATTTTGGTTCCGAAATCCGAAACGAATCCGATCGGATTTGGATCGGATTTGCACACCTCTACTGTGCACACCAGTGCAGTGCCACCAGATTCACAGTGGCACAGAGAGCCTTAGTTGCATTTTTCAGAGTGTTAGCCAGAAGTAAAAAAAATCTGTGTTTACCTGAAATAGGGAAATTTATTTTAGCCTGAAGCCGGGCATTTCTCTGTGGGTCTGGGGGCATGCAGTTGCCCTCTCGATTTTTAAAATTTTTGTGTCGTTGAAATGGCATTTCCCACATTTTGGGAGTAATTTTGAGCAAATGTATAGTTATGTTTTTAATGGCATAACAACATTGAATTTCTATAACTATTTTTTGGCTGACCCAAATTGGGAAATTGCAACCTCAAGGTATTAAATTGGGAAAACGGCGTTTAACACGGAATTTTTGACTGTAGCTACTGTAACACCCCGTTTTTTGCAACTGCTCCTGCTTCCAGGGTGCATTCCATGTAAATGCTTTAACCCCGAAGATATGCCAATATTATAACTATAGATAGTATTGTATTAATTTGACAGACTCGCACTGAAGATCTTCGGCGTATTCCACTTAAAATGCACCCTGGTCCGGCTTAGGTCTAAAATGGTATATAATGTTCTGCACAAAATTTCCATTTCCAAAATCCTTCAATGCATGAGCTGATAATCCGTAACTTTTACGTCTGGTATAAGCAGATAAGAGGCTCCCCCTATGCCCCTCCACAAAATGCATTCATGTAAAAGTTTAGCGACTAAGGTAAAAATTGCACAGTTAATTAAATTAATTCAAATTCAAATTGTGGTCCATTTATCATATTTCATACAGCGGCAAAGCCTTCAGATTGTGATCCACAGGTGCAGTTATCATATTTCATACAGCGGCAAATCATTCAATAAAGTAATACCAAATCACTGAACAGTGGTATTCTGTGTGAGTTTTGCTCGCTGTGCAATCAGATTCCAGCCATCTGATTGGCAAATTTCCTCACCACCATGGGGATCAGCATTTTTGCTCGATCTGTGGGTAGTGCTGCTCAATTTGTGCATCAGGAGCTCCTGAATTCTCAATGGCTAATTTTTTTGCTCAATCATGACCATTATGCAGCTTGGGGTATTCATCAGCCCTGAGCCTGCCTAAGTCTTAAATGAAAACGGCATGATTATGGTACAGCATTTCTGATCGCTGCTTGAACATGATGGTTGAATTTCAAGTGCCAAAGACAGAGCGAATTTACACTACAATGTCTTGTAGTATTTATTAAACTTGTCCAGTCCACGTTTAAGACAGGGATGGATTTACTGGGGGGTACGGGGGGGGGGGGGTGCACCCCCCCTATCCCTGGCCAGAGGGGGTGGAGGGGGATGCTATTTTTCATGATAAAGCAAAAAAAATATTAGAGACAAAATAAGATACAGTAATTTGAGGAATAACATGATAATAAGCAAACTGTGTACAACAATTACAATTCAAATACTGATAGTCAAGCAAGACTTTGCAGTAGTGAAGCAAGTTGATGGGCGTGCGGCACAAATGACTGACACAACTCGGCACCAGAGCTGGCAGAGCACCCCCCCCCCTACCAGATCATGCTGGATCCATCCCTGGTTTAACATAGAGCTGTGTGCCGGAGTACCGGACCTGGAACTCCGGCACATTAAACAAGCACCAAAGCATGTATATTTGATAAGTACTGTATATAAAGAAAGCTCATAAAGGAATAAAATAAATTCTGAAATTACACTGAAGTACTTTTGCCTGCTTCTACTTTTAACTATGAAATTTCCTTGCCGTAGCAGGAGCTGGAATTTGGACTGCCGGAGCCAGAGCTAAAATAACCGGAGTTTGCACAGTTCTAGTTTAAGAATAATGATCTAGTTTAAGAGTAAAGATCTAGCAAATATCTGTCAAAGGGCAATGCTTAGCATATCCATGCTTTAAATACTGTAGTACAAGATATGTCGACGAGCTTTTAGATGCTATCTGTGACACCAAACTTAGTCTCGCTAGAAATTCCTTTCTGCTCGGTATGGAAATTGACTGTTTGTGTACTTGAATTAGCTATAATATTATTTCTGCGGTTGTTCAATAGGTTATTTTTTTATATATTTATAATCCAAAACCATAATTTGCTTTGTATTTGTCCATATTAGAATTATTTGTATCAGGAAAGGTTTTGTTGTTGTATTTGTATCGATAATATCAAGGATAATATGTCAATTCTATGTCGCATTGTCAAAATCAGGCTAACAGGGGGGAGGTGAATAGGGGTATACAAAGCCGCCGATCCGCCCAAATTCGAAGCAAAATCTGCGATCCGACAATGGTCAGTTGTCTAAATTTGAATCCGCTAAAAGCTCTACTATGAAGTCACAATCCAGGATCCCACTAAATTGCAAGCTAAATCCACAATCCGAGCCAGAATATTAGAGACAAAAATTAATTTGTCTGTTAGGAGGTGGGGGGGGGGAGGTTTGGATGTTCGGATTTTGGATCTGGTGAATATTTTACACAGATTTATGGATCTTATTGATACAGCAGTATTAATAAGATCCTCAAATCCGTGTAAAATATTCACTAGAACCAAAATCCGAACAATTTTTTCTGTGAAATCCAACGATCCAAAAACCTTTTCACGCCCCCCTCCTAACAGACAATCTCTATATGATACGTTAACAACAAAACACCCTCCCCCCGACTAACAGAAAAAAAATTTGACTAACCTATGATAATTCCTGGATCCGCCCCTGATTTTGCTATTCCGGTACTAAACTGTTGGAAGCTCAGCATCTTGGTCACAAGACAGTCAAGATAAATAGGCAAAACAACTTGTGGGAATTCTCTATTGAATTCTGAAAAAAACTACTGTATTCACTCAGAACAAGTGATTGGATTGTTCCAGAAACGATTCAGACACACTTGCCCCACACAGGAAATTTCTGCTTTCTGGATGGGGAGGGAAGAAAAATATGTTTCCGATAGGAAGGGGGTATTATACAGGGGTTAGCCTCTGTGGGGGATGTATCAATGGATGTTTACTGGAATTACCCATACACAAATCATGTTTATTTTCATTCTTTATTCACAGATCATGGTTAAATTGTGACTTTTTTTACATGCATGTAAAAAAGATTAAAAAATGACGATCATGAATTACAGATTACGAAAATCATCAACCGTGTTTCACAGCTAAATAAAATAACCCCACTTCACTTTACTTCACACAAAAACTATACAGTATAGGGTGCTGTCAGATAATCAGTAACTTTTAGGCCAATATTTGATGGCTTTAAATCGTTCTAAATGTGGTCCTCTTGACATCACAAGAAATCCAGAACCAGTTCAATATTTATGTGATAGTTTCTAAAGACCTCAATTGGATTCATAGCGTGCACGAAACATCCAGCACGTCATCATGAAGGCCAAACACAGGGTTTGTGAGATGAGTGTTTTCATGCAAGACACCTTTTAAGGTATTAAAATACCTGCTGTAATTTCATTGTCCCAATATCGGAAAGTGATTTGCAATTTTTACCATTTGTGCCAAAATAATGTGCAAATAAATATAGGTCATTCCAGAAAACATCCATTTCAAAATACCTCTCACACAGAGGAAATTGAAATTTAACTACAGGACTTCAGGTCATTCCAGAAAACATCCATTTCAAAATACCTCTCCCACGGAGGAAATTGAAAGTTAACTAATTGCCAACATATTTTGACATATTTTGATTCTTATTGTTACAAAGATCTATAAAAAAACCCTGTTGGATTCGGTTTCATGCTTCACAAAATTATTTTTAATTATTTTATCTTCAAATAATTCAACAGAATGTTAATGCATAGAACGTTTTATTAAGTACTGTATGTAGATTAACATTTGGTGTAAAAAGAGCATATAATCATTTATGTCAATATGCATGAATTTCGAATATTGGCATCTGGAAATGATTTTCTAATTTTTCCAGTAAAAAATATTTAAAATACATAAGGTTGGGGGTCATGTGGTATGGTCGGTAAACTGGAACCAAACAATTTTTCGGCTAAATATTGATTTTTGAAAAGTTTGTGCAAAATTCATGTTCATTTGCTAAATTATATTTAGCTAACTATTTAAAGCTTTTTTGGTTGTGAAAGGGTTATTTGGACTAGTCCATATATGGTTGTGTTTGCACTGCTTGTTCGTAAATGTTGACAAGTTGTTACATGCCTGCAGGAGACTTGCATCAAAATGATGTTGATTGCACAAACTGTTTTCGTCCCATAGTGTCCCTTTTTGTTATTTTTAATAATTTGATCTTCAAATAATTCAATAGAATTGCAATGGCTAGAACTTTTTATTGAGTAGATTATAACATTTGGTGCAAAAAGAGCATCTCATTTATTGTCAGTCAATATGCATG
Source organism: Paramuricea clavata (assembly GCA_902702795.2). Lineage (NCBI taxonomy): Eukaryota > Metazoa > Cnidaria > Anthozoa > Malacalcyonacea > Plexauridae > Paramuricea > Paramuricea clavata. The sequence continues at coordinate 42,101 of CACRXK020000761.1, read as the reverse complement.
ACTTTTGATGACGATTGGCATCTGGAAATGATTTTCTAATTTTTTCCAGTAAATAAATATTTAAAATATAAGGTCGGGTGTCATGTGGTGGGGTCAATCAGTAAACCGGAACCAAACAATTTTTTAGGCAGCAAAATTCTTGCCCATTTGCTAAATTATATATTGTCTAACTATTTAAGGCCTTTTTGGTTCTAAAGCTTAGGCCGTTAGGGTCATTTCATTGTTCCTAAAGCCTGATTTCCATATGGTCGTAAAGATTGAGTCACGATCTTTCTCATCAGCCGAAATACAACATTTTAGAACTGAAAATACGCGGAGTGATTATAACAAGAGAATACTTGAGCGATGGCCGTTGAGAAAGATCGTGACTCAATTTTTACAATCATTACGACCATACATATGGAGATCATGCCGGCTTAAATGTTGACAAATTGTTACAGGCCTGTTGGAGACTTGCATCAAAATGATACATAGTTTGCCCACGTTTCAATAGAGAAACTGAAGGTGGACGGACATTCTCAGTCAGAATGTCAAGATAATGGAACAGCCTGCCAAATGAACTGAAGTCCATTAATAGTATAAACATTTTTAGATCATCTTTGAGAACTTTTTATATTGACATTCTAACGGATATGAACCGTCTTAAAGTATTTTAAACTTTTTACTAGACCATTAGTTATTAAATTCCTACTATATATAATTATGTATATATTTGCATGCTATAGGCCTACGCAGCCATTTATTCTATTAACATATTTTTGTACTTATAGTTAGGAGGGCCGCTGCTTTATCAGTTTCACTGTCATGCGTTTACCCTCATTAATAAAGTTGATTGATTGTACATACATACATTTTATTGGGTTATTCCCCGAGGGGCTTTTCGAAACACAATTACTGTACATGTTGATTGAACAGACTGTTTTCATCTCATAGTGCAACAACTTGTTGATACCTTTTTCCATCCCTTAATTATAACAAACTATAATTTTTTGCATAATTTTATCTGCTTCCAAATATTAAAATTCTGTATACAGTACGAAATCAAGTCCCATTTTAACATCTGAAGGAGCAATAATCGCTCTGGTGTTTTTTTCCAAATTAATTCTAGGCTTGTGAGAATCCAACTGTGAATGAAATAAAAGATGTTTGTCAAAGTCAAGGCTTGAACTGCTCTGTAGAAGTAAGTTTGACTTTTGGCGGCTATATACTCTACGTTTGTTTGCCATGCAGTAGTTCTTCTAAGAGTATTTGCTGCCAGAAACTTATTTTTCATCTTTCATTAGGTTATTGCATGTGTAGCTACGTGCAGGATCGTTGTTAAGAGTTTGACGTGTGTATGCACACCGCACACGGAGCGACAAGTCGCAGGGGCATGTTGCAGGGACATGTCGCCCAAACGAGTCACACGAAGCGACAGTGCTAGGCGAAAACAAGTCGCACAAGCGCTTACAGACGCGTGGTCACACGAGGCTACAATTCATGCGACAAGTCAAAGAACTCCCATGAGGACTTATATTGAAATTGAGCGTGCAAGTAGTCATGGGAATGATATTTTGTGATTGGTCGGACTAATTATTTCCCCGCGACTTGTGAACAGACTAGCTCACACGATGCAACAAGTCGCGGCAACGGTTTTTTTCCCCGCGACACGTCGCATGAAATCAAATCAATTTGATTTCATGCGACATGTCGCGGGGACAATTTTTTGTCCCCGCGACAACGTTTACACATGTGACACACGATGAAATTTGACCCCGCGACATGTCCCTGCAACATGCGCCTGCGACTTGTCGCTCTTGTGACCGAACCTTAAGTTGCAAGAGGATTATTTCCATTAAAAATCAATAAAAGAAAGTACCGGTAGTCACTGTGTGTTTTATGGTTCAGTTTAGAATATTTTCAAGTTCTGTCGCTTGCCCATTTCTAACACGTTAAACTTTTTTAAATCTCTATACATCCTAGTTGATCATACAGTATACTAAAACTGTCTGTACCAGTGTGGGTAGTACCAATGTGAAAATGCTGTGCTGAGGGGTTTATATTTACTACCTTAAAAAATAAGCAGAAACTCGACGTTCGAGGGAAGGCCCGAAATGTTTGCTTTTTAAAATTTGTCGTGTCCATGCATCCATCATGGCTTTATTATCATCAGGTAACTGCGGCGTTCGACGTTTCGAGCGAAGGCCATTCGTCCGGAAGTTAGTCGAAGGGCCTTCGCAACGTCGAAGGTGTGTTTGTATTTTTCAGGCAGTTGAATCTCTCGCAATCCGTAGATATCTTAAGCCTGGTTCCCACCAGCAATTTTGTCGGCGATTTTGTGTTTCTGACGGATGCAAATGAGTGAATTCGCACACAAAAGTACACAGCTAATTCAATTAAAGTTGTTCTTCCAAAGACTTAATTAAACCTTGAACTCTGAGCGCGCAAGGGATGATGGGTTATTGCTTATTTAGACTCATCAACTTTGTAATCTGGCTTTGTAAGAATACCTAAGACATATAGAAGACTCGCGACAGAAAATATACTGGCTGTAAAGGCAATTTTCTGAGTTTAAGGGCCTATCGCTATTGCGCGCTCAGAGTTAAGGTTTAAGGGTTTGGAAGGACAACCTGTCCTTGATTGAATCAGCGTCTCTTCAGAAGTAAACAATTCTAAAGGCCCGTTTACACCGGCTATTTTTGTTGCAATTTCAGTTGCGATTTTCTCTTTTTGGAGGATGCGAAGGAGTAGATTACATATCAGATTTCATAACCTGGAACATTTATAACTGATCTACTCCTTCACATCCTCCAAAAGGAGAAAATCGCAACTGAAAAGAACCAGGTTTTATTATCGTATCTGCCCACACTGGCACAGACCATTCTTTATTATCATCAATTATACTTTAAATTCTACTGTTTTGTAATACTCTATTGTTATTATACAGCATATGTTCTAGAAAACTGTCGAGTCTATTCAATAATTGTATTTAATATGTAGAACAAGCAGTACCCCCGAGATAGTGCCAAAGACGCCTTATGCAAAGGAAGAGTAAGAGTTCAGCTGAAAGATTCAAGTGGAAAGCCAGTTAATCCTACGTTATTATCAAGTAAGTAAAATAACTTGAGTGAATTCATTACAAATCTCCCTCCCTAATTTCATATGTTGTGCGCGCTTTCATTTTTATATCATCTTTTGAGAGTTTGGAATACATTTATTTTCTTTTTCTTTTCTTATACCATTTCCCATTTATATTAACTTCCAAAGCATTTTCAAGGTTAAGTGGAAACCAACATATAAAACAACGTCAACGATGTAATATGCATGTTTACTTTGTCTCAAATCAATGGCCATGCCACACGCGAATTAACTTCAAGATTTCACAAAAAAATTTAGTTTACAAAAATATTAATGCTTTGGTGAATGTATAAATGCTTTTGAAAAAAAATGTGCATAAGAACATTTTTTTCAAAAAATCCAACATTTTTCTGCTGATTGCCGTCGGCCCAATAAAGGCCCACACAGACCCGGACGCGATTTGGCAACGTGACGCGAATTTTCAATTTTCACTGACATTTAACTTTAATATTTTCCCATGCTTTTCAAGTATTCAGAACCACTTAAGCAATTTTAGCTATTTGGTCTGCATATCTTGTAAAATATTTATCCCTTGACGGTTTTATTTGTTTTCAGTAAAAACTGAAAATTCGCTACGCGTTGCCGAATCGCGCCCGGTCTGTGTGGGCCTTAAGGCAAAAAAAAATGTGGGTTTCCGGTTTCCCGACGCTACCTAGCTTTTGGACGCCGAAATCCCTACCCTAAACTTTTTTATTGGATCATGCTTGTATGTGTTTCTGCTTAGAGAAAAACGTTTGTGAAAAATGGAAATTTGAGGCAATATTAGGGAAATTTATCTTTGAATGTGGAAGCACTGACTAAACAAAATGGCGTCCGGTTGTTAGGAAAATTTAAAAAAAAGTTAAAAAAAAAGGTTAAAATCGACCTACCCTACCTAAGTTTTTTCAAGAAGAAATAGGAAACCCACATTTTTTGGCCTAATGTATTAGCGAGTCTTGTTTTTAATTACTGTAGGTCTCTTCTTCCTATATATATATAGTCTTGCGTCTGCATGTACTTTATATGTATGCGAAAATGTTTCACTTGCACGACAGGGTGCGATAACTCGAGATTTCTAGATTGCTGGCACTAACTGGTTTACACTATCAACGTTTTGAAAGATTTGTAAAAAACGTTTGTGGAAACAAACTCATTGTTAAACACTGCATGCACGAGTCATTTCAATAAAAAATTTGTTACAAATCCTTCAAAACTTATATACTTCTATACATACAAAATTCCTACTGTGATCAAAGAAATTTTGATAGTGTAAACAAGCATTTATAGTCTTTAAGGTCAAGAACACATGAAGTAAAGGTTTCTGAAAGGTATTCATTCAGTAACTTGAAACAGGGGCTTAGGAAGCTTCCAACGACCGAAAGCTGGTGTCTCCAGATCGTCAGAAATGGCATTTTAACGGTCTTCTCTCACTGGCAGTTTCGTTAAGCCCTTTCATGCTCTGTCATTATGATTTGTAAGCCATCCGTGAGCCAGGAAGGATGATTAATATTACAGTAACTTGCCGATGAATCACGATGATCAATGCAATTGAACTCTGAATTATTAAAACAACAATAAACGATTACAGATACATTATTAATATGATATATACGGTTTCAAATACCAGTTTCGAGAATTTTGCAGTATTTTTTTATTATTTTTTAAATCCAATAGTTTTTTGGGGGGCCGAAAGCTATCCCGCCCCCCCCCCCTTATAAAATATTGGGAGGGGGTCCCCTACTTCCTACCCCCCCCCTGACTTGAAACTACGAGTTAGAACAGGGAACACAAACGTATATACAAACACCACAATCGACTGCAACATTCCTTAGTCCTATCATTCCAATCATGTTTCATGCCAAGACATGCCAGAGTTAACACACAGTATATACCGACTTAATTGCGTTATGGGTACTTTGAACTTGAAAAAGTCATGGTACTGTATATCAGCAAGACGTAATTACACAGATGGTATATACTTCATGTGGCCCTCATTATGGTGTATCAGATTGATTCCAACACCCACCCCACTCCGCCCCCAACCCCATCAACACCCACCCCACCCTAATTATTACGGTGCAAGGGTCAAATGAAGTACCTACCACACAGATAGCGAGAGTCCGGGTTTGCCTACGTGGCTTCGGTGGCGCCGTCGACAGAGCAAGCGCCTTTCACCTCTGTGTTCGTGGGTTCGATTCTTATGGCGGGTGATGTGTGTCAAAATTCAATAACACATTTGGCAATGATAACGTAACATTTTGCTACAATAATAACACATTTGGCAACGGTAAAGTAACCTTTTTCTACAATTTTGTGGCGGTTACAAGGCATTTATTAACAATAACAAAACATTCAATGACAAAGTATTATTTTGCAACAACATAAACGTATCGTTTTAATATTTGCCAACAATCGTACATTTGGCAAGTACAATCCCGTGATGCAATTGGGCACTAGCTCCAAATGGCGCGAAAACGGTGCATAAATGGCGCGTAATTATTTTCACACAAAATGGCAATCAAGATATCGAAGAAAACGGAGTACGAACTGCTCTTATAACGCGATTGGAAATGTTATTGACTGATGTAACGGAATGCCTTTCAACAGAGCTTGATGATGTTATTGATCGTATTCGCGATTTTTCTGAAGACCTTTATCGATGCCTAGCAAATCTGGCAGCACGAAATCCCGAAATTTACAGCGAATTGCTACATCAGGCCAGACTTCTCGTAGATGTCATACAACGTCCTATTTTGAATAATGAAAATTACGGACCGGAAACATTGGGAATGGTCAATGGCACCAAAATTTGAAATTTTGAGAGACCAGCTGCAGTATTCGCAGATATATTTTGTGGTGAATTTGCCACACCATCCAGTAGCTGTACAATTATATATCTAGCCTGTAGTAGAGATGACTGAATATCGTCTGACGCCGAAGCTCTCTCATTTTCCGTCATGTTTACTTAAAAAAGCCACATGTAATCCAATATCGCGAAAATAATTACGCGCCATTTATGCACCGTTTTCGCGCCATTTGGAGGTAGTGCCCAATTGCATCACGGGATTGTACTTGCCAAATGTACGATTGTTGGCAAATAATAAAACGATACGTTTACTAGTATGTTGTTGCAAAATAATACTTTGTCATTGAATGTTTTGTTATTGTTAATAAATGTCTTGTAACCGCCACAAAATTGTAGCAAAAGGTTACTTTATCGTTGCCAAATGTGTTATTATTGTAGCAAAATGTTACGTTATCATTGCCAAATGTGTTATTGAATTTCGACACACATCACCCGCCATAGATTCTCGCTACGGACTCATGTGAAAAGAGTCGGTCAACGCTCTGCCGAAAATCGTGGGTTTTCTGCGGATGCTCCGGTTTGCTCCCACAGGGAAAGTTGATAGGGTGCATGGGTTAGAATAAACACAGTTAACAAAGTAATATCACAATTGTTGTAAAGATAAAATAGTCTAGGCTAAGTAAGTAATTATGTAAGTGCAACACTTGATGTAAAGCGCATTTGATCATTATCTACATGTAAATTTGCGCTATCGAAACATTAATCGTACGTGATGCCAAAGCGTAATATTGGCGTACTTCCAGTACGTAAGTACGCGATTTATCGCACCCTCTCACGATTGTGGCTTTATAGTTTAAAGTGCATATGACACAAAACTGTTTATTTTCTTAAACGAAAGAACTGTTAAAATTGTAAAAAATGTCCATGTTTCATAAGCTGTGTTTACACTACGAGCCTAAGCCTGGCCTAGGCATAGCTTTGGACTAGATTTATGTAGTGTAAACGCACTTTGGGCCTGGCCTAGGTTAGGAAATGTGGAACACCTGTTCTGATGGCCCAGATTTCCTGACTTAGACCAGGCCGAAATGCGTTTACACCACAAAAATCTAGTCCAAAGCTACAATCCTGGTCAAAAATCCTTGGCGCACTTAGTCGAAATAGCATAACCTTTATTTCATTTCTGACTACCATATAGATACTTGTCCATTTTATGAAAAATTTCATGTCCAAACACCCCCTATCCCCCTTACCAATGTTGTGTAACACCTTGGACGTATAACACACTACACACAACATTGAACGGGGGAAGGGGGGTTGCTATGCTTGTTATTGATGTGGGAGTCAAATTTGGCACAGTCAGTGTCAAGTGCGCCAATATTTTTGACCAGGATTGTAGGCCTAGGCCAGGCTTAGGCTCGTAGTGTAAACACAGTTATAGTTGAAATATTTCTTTTTCTTTGATAAAGCAACGTAACCAACTTGACGTCATACATGAATAACGAAGCATCAGTAAATGTTTTATTTCGTCGCTTGTATTTCATGAAATCACTTGTATCAAGTGGCGAGTATTTATTTCACCTACGGTATACTAATCATGCTGATCCTTATAGATTCGTTTCATGATAAACAAAGATTTGACACCTTAATATCTCATTATATCTAAATGCGTTAATATGACGTCAAGTTAGTTACATTGATTTTTTAAAGAAAATGGATAATGTCAAAAAACGTAAAAGAAGATATACTAAATAAATACAAGAAGTTACTATACAGTATATAATTTTAACAGTTCTTTCGTTTAAGACAATAGACTGAATAGAGTGTTTAGTTGTTTACATTGTATTCCCTTGTTATGTCCTCCATGCAGGAGGAGGTTATGTTTTCATTCGTGTGTGTGTGTTTGTGTTTGTGTGTGTGTTTCTGTCAGCTGCCCGATGACTCAAAAACTACAACCGAAACTACTACCGAAAATTTGTGGGCTAATGGACATTGCCTATGGACGAATTGTTTAAATTTTTATTAAAATTTGGTTGAGAATTGGATGTGAAATTAGCAAAAGTTTGTCTTGCTTTGTCGGCCAGAATAAACTGTATTCGTATCATGGATGATTCCAGCTATAGACTAAATTTTGATCCAGACAAGAACGTCGAAATCTATCATTATAGCTTAAAAGAACATTCTTAAATTAGTAAAATTACCAAATTTGGTTGCAAAATGTTGTAAAATACGGAAAATATAGCCATGTGAAATTAGCAAATTTTGAGTATTTTAGTATTAAGCGGAATTTTCCGCGCTGAGTGGAATTTCTCTTTGTCTTTTCTAATTAGTTCCACCCGAGAAATCACAAGTCGAAGAGAAATTCCGCTTCCCGCGGAAAATTCCGCCTAGTGGAAAACAACCTTTTCCCGCGCGTAATAGCCTTTAAACAAAGGAAACGCATTAATTATTCGTTATGTTGTATGTCGTGGTACTTGTGATGTCGCCGTCCACCATGGCCGCCGTGACCAAGCCTTGATAAAATATTTTTCTTCCTGGCAGCAGGCTTCCCAGACCAAAAATTTCCTGCCAATTTTTTTATAAATTTGAATGTTGGTTGTAATTCAATAACAGCGTCGTGTATGTAACAATTATTAGCCGAAGGCGAGGTGATTATCGGGGAATATTCGCCGAGACGAAGATTTGGCCAATTAACTTGTAGGATTTGTTATGTTCACTTGTGCAAAAATACTAAACTACCTTACCTCAATATTAAGAAAAATATAGCTTTACTAGAATTAGGAACATGAAGGAATTCTATGAAACAGTATTATTAGAATTTTGTTTTCAAATTGTAAATCTGAATTTATATCAGTATTCATGCACTATTCAATAATAGTATAGTACGCCTTTGTTTTCCACATGTATCATAATCATGAATCATGATAACAGACAGTCGTATATAGCACTGACACATGATACAAATTTTTATGTTACGATTGTTGTATTTATGCTCTAATTGTGATGTTTGTTACTTTGATGCTGATTTTTGAAATTTCTCGAGCTTCAGTCTTGATATCTTGCTTTTCCTTAAAAATTTCCTGTGAGATTTAAAAAATTTCCTGGCAGCATCTGCCATGCTGGCGGACTTTCTCATGCCTTGGCCGTGACGTTACAATGTATACTATATATAATACAAGCATGCATATTTTTTCAATTTTAGAGAAACAATTATTTATTTTCCTTGGTGAAATGATCCCGAAGTTAAAAAGTCGACAAAACAAATCTCAACAGGGTGACTCGTCCAGTTCTCAGTCCTCCTCTAGTAATACTAACAAGAAGAAAAAAGGAAAGAAAGGAAAATCAAAATGATCACACAGTCACACAAGATGGTCTTAATAACTAATAACTTAAAGACAATTCGGTGTTTCCATTGTGCATTCAAATTCACAGTTCTGCGCTGTGTTAAATTAGCCATTTCCCAAAGTCCTGGGTCTAGTCGCGCGAATCCCATGGTGGAGGGACAAGAAATATGGCAGCACACATTTAAATTAAATGTTTAATGTAAAAAAGAGATATTTCATTTTTGGTCATCTAAAAAGTTGATATTTGATGGTATATACTTTTATACTCTTTCACATATTTGACGCCTGTCACCCTATATTTTCTCCCTCCAAACGATCCCAGAATGCATTGTGATCTCTTTTGGGAAAAGGCTAATTGCTGTTGAACTATAACATGTATAGCTGGGTCTGGAAGGGCTTTTGTTCGAAACGTCGAAGTTCTCCTTGTATTTTTCAAGTAGTAGTTCATCCCTATCAACCCGCGGCTTTCTTATTATTGCCACTACCTAAACTGGCACACACCGTTCAAAGTATTCAATAGACCTTTCCAATTATGAGTGAAATTTTTATCTAGTTATGCTCGGACAAAAATTTCATCACAGCTTGAAAGAGCATCACAAAATTAGTAATATTCCGACGTTTCGTTGCGAAATGTTGTAAAATGCGGATAATATAGCCTTGCGAAGTTTGCCGTTTTTCAGTCATTTTGCATTACAAACGGGAAATTGATAATCAGATGATCAAACTGATTATCAATTTCCCATTTGTAATACAAAATGACTGAAAAACGGCAAACTTCGCAAGGCGCGCGAGTGAGCATCCTCCTATGTAACACGCGCAATATAAATTTTTAAATTAAATTAAATCAAGGCTATATTATCCGCAACGGAACTTCGGAATATTACTAATTTTGTGATGCTCTTTCAAGCTGTGATTTGACTTGTCTAGATCAAAATTTCACTCAAAAGGGGAAACTAAGGTCTATTGTTCAATCAAGATTCATATAATGCAAAAAGTTGCTCAAAGAACAATAGTTTCCGGACGTTTGATTTCCTTTAAATTAGAAAATATATTCCCTTAATTAAGTGTACTTTTCCAAATTTTGCTTTACACAAAATATGCTAGTACAAAAATTATTTATTATTTTATTGTGGTTCTTATATACTGATTCAAGAGCTGAATACTTTGATATGCATATTCTAATTTTTCCTGTCTTAGCTTTCTATTATAGTTCAACTGCAATATATCCCGACGCAGAACGCGACATTTGGATGCGCAGTCGACACCCGAATTGAGTTATTCATAATGGAGCTGACTGTAATTGTTATTCATAAAAATGCGACTACAAAATATAATTATGCCTGCACATGCGAATGTTGGAGTGCATATTTATTCTAGGGATATGGGGAGGGGTTGGGCTCCGATAAGGCACCCATTTAATAGCAAGTCGGTTTTTGTGTTGTTTGCGTATGTGAGGTCATCAACCGTTATGAGTATGAAGACTTCCAATTTATTACATGCAAAAGCTTATAATTGTTGTACGCCAAGTGACATAAATTTTGTGATTAAATTTTGTAATTCTCTTGATGATGGTATTACACTTTATAGCGTATAGCTGAATCGCCTCATATTTCGATGATGTTCTTGTTTTGTGCGAAATAAAGGTTCTTATAATACTTTATAGTGGTGTGCACAGTTCATTTTGCACAGGTGTAGTTTCACCTCCATGGACGTCCCGAAATCATCATCATTCTTGGTTAATTTCAGCCCATTTTCTATATATTAAATTGATCTGGCTGTTTCCATATTTGTCCATTGAATCAGACCGTTAATATTACTAGTATACCCTATATATGGCATGACTCTCTTCTGATAAAACATGTTCAGGCTTATTCAGCCAAAAGCGAGTATTTTTCATACCTGAAGACTTTCCAAGACATATAACCTCTGCATACTTCTCAACCAAAACATTCTATACAGGGTGTATCAGAAAAAAGTATGAGACAATTTTGAAACGGCTCTTAATTTCACAAATACGTTCATGTCATGAATTTTTTTATAAATTTAGATTGTTTGGGTACTTATAATGTAGAATAAACAAAACATTTTCGTAAAGATAAATTTTCCAGTTCGGGGGGGGGGGCTGTCTTTTTTAGCAGCATTAAAAATAGCTTGTGCGCGAAATTTAAAAGTTTGAAACGCATTTTTGAGTTCATGCAGGGTGAGAAGTTTGTTATGTGTTTTATTAATGGTCCTAATATCAGAAAATTTACTAATTTTAAGTTCTTTAAATAGCTGCTGAAACTTATTGTAAAAGAAGTAAAATAACAATATGCAAATGAGGTAAATGCACGAATTAAGCATGCGTGAAAGGCATTGGTGCCAAAAAATGAAAGTTTCAGCAGCTATTTAAAGGACTTAAAATTGAGCAAATTTTCTGATATTTGGACCATTAATAAAACACATAACAAACGTCTCGCCCATGGCCATGAACTCAAAAATGCGTTTCAAGCTTTTAACTTTCGCGCACAAGCTATTTTCAATGCCGCTATAAAAAGAGACACCCCCTCCCCTGCTCTGGAAAATTTACCTTTACGAAATTTTTTTGTTTATTCTACATTATAAATACCCAAACAATTTAAATTTATCAATCAAAATCACAATCTAAATTGTTCTAAATTTTTGTGAAATTGAGAACCATTTCAAAATTGTCTACTTTTTCTGATACACCCTTTACACCTTTATATAAAGTAGTATTTATACCAACACGAACATAAAGGCCCTGTCACACTATTGCGTATGAGAGAAACGTATGAGAAGCGTATGAAAATTAATGAAATAATTTTCATACGCACAAAAATCCTTTGAAATGCCAGCGTATGAGTACCGTATCTCTAGCGTATTCAGCGTGTGCCTAGAGTATGCTTATCGTATAAAGCATACGTCCGATACGCACAACATTTTTGAGCATGTTTAAAAAAAATTTTCTGCCTCGCCGTATTCCAGCGTATGCTACCGTACGCGACCGTGCTTGAAACGTATACAACATCCCAGCGGGCAAAATGACGTTTATCCAACATTGAATCAACGTTGGAAATGACCTTTCCAGACGTTGGATAGACGTTGAAAAAGGGTTGACTATGCAAATTGGATCGACGTTACTGTTTCGACGTTGAAACAACGTTGAAATTAGGTTGCCAATCTCGTCAACCATAATTCAACGTTGAATCCACGTTAAAACAACGTTGAGATTGGTTCACAAATCGACGTCGTACATTTAACCATGAATGAACGTTAATTCAACGTCTGTTGGCTGCTGTTCAACCAATGTTTGTAAAACAACGTCAGAGCAACGTAGATATGAGGTTGTCGACGTCGCAACCTTTTTTCTACCAAATTTCAACGTTGAAACAACGTCGTGTGCCCGGTGGGATGTGCCTAACGTACCCCTAGCGTATGCTAGCGTATACCGGCGTATGAGTGATATTTTTCATACGCTGGCATACGCTAGTACGATACCCAATAGTGTGACAGGGCCTTAAGCAAAAACCAGGTATTGTAGTACAACAGTGCGGTGCTCTGTAGCATGCGTAAAACCGCCGACTTTGACGGCTTAAACTGAGTACACCACAATTAAGCGTGAAGACATACCATTATTGAATAAAACCATGAAGGCTTGTAATTCCGTACAACGGCTTTCATGTTTGAAAACCGTTGGTTGAAAGTTGAAATTATAATTCATCATGGGTAAATTAGCCAACCATATCTTGCTTTATTTTGCTCACATGATAGTACTGGATACCTGGTGAAGTATATTATTGATTCAGTCCTTGCATGGACTACTGGATCAAAATTAATTCACCTCACTTTAAGTCGTGATTTATTCGTATGAGATGTCATTTCAAATCCGCTCCAATTGACCACTTGCGTAATAGACTAAATTTTGATCTAGACAAAAATCCCAATACCCTTTGGGGCTGTCAATTTCCCGTTTGTAATCTAAAATGACTGAAAATTGCAAATTTCGCAAGGCTATATTATCCGCATTTTACAACATTTCGCAACGAAACTTTGGAATATTACTAATTTTGTGATGCTCTTTCAAGAGCTGTGATGAAATTTTTGTCTAGACTTGTCTAGATCAAAATTTAGTATTACGCAAATGGTCAATTTGGACTGGACTAGATTTCAAGTCCTCGCATTTTGACCCAGTCCTCGGCTTTGCCTCGGACTTGATCAAATTGCGCGGAGTTGAAATCTAGTCCAGTCCTCATAGTCGGATTTAAAATGTTACTTCAAAGGCTTTCAGAAATTATTGTGCCCCAGTGCCCGTCACATTTAGTGATTCAATTCCACAATTTCCATCTGCTCGAGGGCGCACCGGCCGGCAGAAACATAGATGCATTTCGCAATGAGTATATAACTTGTACCATGAATTGCCAAGGTCATGCATGAGACCATGTAGAACTGTTCTAGTTGCTTGGTTGTCGTCAACGCATCAATGAAAGTTGGACAATCTTTTTTAAACTATCATCAGATAAAACCGTCTTATTTATAATGAAAGTATTTTCGAAATTATATCATGAACGTCTTAATTTACATGAATTATCTTGTGAACTACCAGTTAACTTATAAAAATGAAGGTACACATATAGGTGGCAATGAAATACACTTTCACCTTCAAATATACTTCACCTTTTTCACGAAAAATACGTAGGTGAGAGACTGAGAGAACACAGCATGGAGACAGCTTCCTCTATCTTTCGAAAAGTGGGAAAAGGGACCATGCAGTTTCCAGTTTTGATATTCAATTAGACTATAGTGTAAGGGAAGCCTCACATATCGATTTTGTCCATGAGAAACGTCGTATGTTCGTTTCTCTGGAGACCCCCCCCCCCCTTAGAAACGTCACGCATAGTTATCTATATTTTGTTCTTTATATAGGACACATAAGGTAATTTTTTACTATTTTCTACGGTCGGCTATTGGCGATGCTTCCGTGAAGAATATGTCATCAAAATTTCCAACGTTTCTCAAAACAACTTTTTTTTGCATGAAATATTGATAATTTTAGCGCGTTTTTCTTGAAATTTGAGTACTATGTTTTCAATACAAGCCAGGCGTAATAATATAAATGTATACATATATATATATAGAACAGGTATGGTATTACGAATGCAATTTTTTTATTCTGCAAAGATGATTTCGAAATGTTAAGGCTTTCGAAAAAAATATCGAATTTTTCCATTATGTTTACTGAGAAACGTCACAGCTGCAAACTCCCCCCCCACCCCCAAACGAACATATGACGTTTCTCGTGGAAAAAATCGATATGTGAGGCTCCCTAAATATTCCTCTCCCAGAAAAACTGTAACTGTCTCTCCCAGAAAAAATTCAAATAATTAATGAATAATCAAGTTGATGAAAACGAATCCCAGCCCCCGACGACCTTGAGTCCTCGTTCCCAGGCTGGGGACGAGTTTGTATTGTTGGACCGGATCGTTGTCAATGTTCCTTACCTGCAGTGATGCAAGAAACCTTTTGCACAATTACTCATGGCATGGGGCGTACATATAACATGATAGGAACATCTCAACTTGAAAAGTATGTAATTATATATACTTTGAGAAACATCTCGTAGACTGAATCGGTTTCAAAAAAAAAGAAAAGAATTTGTCACACATGCAGACGGCAGACGCAGTTGAAATCTGCAACAATTAACGATCAACGGGCAGTCATATTGACTAAAGTCGAGAGAAATATTTATAAGACTTTGAAATATGCATTGTTCACAAGAATTGGACATCTTACTGATTTATGCTGTTGCGTTGTATGCAACAGATCTGTATGTATCAGATGGGTTCGTGCAGCTGTGTGTAGTTGTAAATAATCTTTCAAAATCTGAAAAATCATAAAAATGTCTAAAAGCTACATAATCTGCACAAAGCTCTTGCGAAAGATTTCGTGCGAATGTTCGCATGAAATCCACTGCAAGAAATCTTCAAAAAATCTTTGAGATTTATAAAGAGATCTAAAAATACTTAATCTTTCTAAGTCTGCCAAATTTTTCATTTGTCAAAAAAAGTAAAAAAAGTCAATCCCTAACATCATGAAAAAATCCCTATAAGAATCTTGAGAAAATCCTGGCTAATCACATCCGGACTCTTAAATGAACATAAAAATCCCTAAGAGCGCTAATTCGTAAGAAATCACTCAAATCTTTAATTACAAAAGATTGAGAATTTTATCCCCAAGATATATAGAGCTCATACATTTTTTTGAGGCACACGCCCTTCGTTTGCTGTAAATGTATTAAGTGTGGGACATTTCATTGGCTTAGAAGGAACATTGCAAATTCCCCCAAGGGATTTGCAGAGCTTTTAAAAATTACAAATGTGACTAGATTAGGAAAATTCCAAATGAGTTAGAAGAGGAAATAAACCTCACGTGGTTTTAATACCTGTACTGGTGTTAACTTATATACAACTTACATTTATAACTCACTTTTTTCCGAATACGAAATTTGGAGTTAATTAACGAATCTGAATTTAAATAAATGACGTATGAATTTAGAGTAACCTGCATAAGTATTCCAATATACGTTCATATAAGAATCACAATTCATGTGCTTTGTAAAAATTTAGGAACATGATTTATTAATCTTATTGATTCATAGGAAATGACTAGCATGCCTACATGTCTATAAATGCAACGACTATATTATTGTTTTCATCAGCTCCAATTAATGAGTGATAAATGGTTATAGCAATAACAAGAGAAGAAGATTATTTATGCACCGCGCTTTCTAAAAAGGTTTAGGGTAAAACGCGGATGCGGACGGACAGACGGCGGACAGATGGACGAACGGAAGGATGAGACGGTAAAATCCGGATTAAGTGTTTAGTAAGCCACAAAGAGGGTCTAATAATTTCAGAAAATATGATGTGAATCTTAGCACTAATGTTTCAGAATCATTCAAATCAGTTTACGTTTGTGCGCAGTTGGCAATCCCGGTAGAACTGCCGGTCAACGTTTTCTGCCAAAGCAAAGAGCTGGCGAACGATATGCAGAAATGTTTAGTCGAACTGCGTGTTTGTAACTTGTTCATAAAATGTACATAAAAATGAGGATTTTTATATATAATATTAATCCGTGACTATGGTTTCTCGTGAAAGTTAGATCTCGTGAGTTGTTCAAAGACCTCAACTCAAATAGCACTCGTTCTTCGGACTTGTGCTATTTTGATGCTCTTCGTGATCCGGCCAAACTGCACTCCACTCAAAACCATCCTATTACTATATACGAAATGAGATCTATTATTTACAAAGAAGGTGATAAAAGCCGCTAGAGCAAGAGCGAGTTCGATTTTTGGTCGTCAAACGCTTTTTTGGTTAAATTCTGGCGGCTAGCGCTTCTATATTGAATTCATTTACGCAGATAAAGTACCATTGTTCTTAATTACCTGTTTATATTTAACAAATATAAAACATTTTCCGTGTTGATAATATAGCACAAAGAAATAGAAAGAAAGAAATTTTCCGACGTTTCGTGTTGACATTAGAGTTATATCAACACGGCTCTTAGCCAATCAGCGTTCAGAATTTACAAATGCTATATTATAAATTAATTTATCAAATATTGCTACTTCGCAGTGACAGCTTAAAAGAGCTAATGCTTTTCTTGAGTTTAAAACTGGGTTTTATTTAGCCCTCACACGTACGCCACATGCCGATGGTAAATCTCATCGCGTTATAAACGGACAAACATCAGAGGACAAACATATTTATTTAGTCAGCAATCCACAAAAAAAGATGACGATTGACGAGGTCAGTACAGTTACGTTTCCAAAGTTTAAAAGTAAATGTTTGACCTATTGTTTCAGAATGATTTAAATTTAATCTCCTCTGAAAATATCAAACTGGTATCTTTTCCCTGACACGCAACTGAAACGTTTAAATTACCCTTTCATCCGTCCATTCGCATTTTACCTTCTCATCATTCCGTCCGCCGTCTGTCCGTCCGCATCCGCGTTTTACCTTAAGTCTTTCTAAAAATGTAGACTGCAGGTGTACCGGCTCAAGATACGAGTGCTCGAGAATTCTTGTTACATAGGCAGGCACTCTAGAGCAGTAATAGGCTAATAGCATTTAGTTGAGAGTTGCAATAAGTGTTCAATCTTCCTCCGGATAAAATTTCAAGCTTTTATAAACGCCTTTCTCAAAAGAATCCAAATTTTTCAAATTGCAAAATATATAAATGATATCATTCCAAAACGGCTTCTTATTCCTATTTCCTACTGACTAGTATAGCATTGATCAGCTGGTTGTTTGCACGGTACTTACTGAGAGAAACAGTATACAGGATGTTAGCCGATGTTATACGTGCAGAAACGCCATTCCCCAGAAAGCTGTTACTGCTGGTGCAATCAATGTTGTACCACGTATCTATCTGCGTTTTTGTAGCAATCGTAACCTTAACCAAGTATCATTTATTTGTTTTATGTCATTAGTGTTGAGTAGAGCCTTCCATGTTATTCCTCACTGACCTCACATATGGTAAACCTTCCTCACGGGTGGTACCAGCATGCCTGCAGCTTTTTATCAACTCTATTTGGCAGCTTAATGTAAAGCGCTATAGCGTTGAAATTGCAGTTTTGAAACGAGTCGTAAAGGGGACGGAAGCAATTGTGATGTCAAGGTCATTTGGACTGGTCACGACAGACACCCGGAATCTTTCAACGAGGAGAATTTGACAATGTGAAATTTTCATTTTAACACAGGGCATGAAATAACGACACTGGGAACCTTCAATTTATTATTAGTGATAAACATTTTTGCCCCCCGTTTGCTTGTTGCCTTGAGCTTTCCTACGTCTTTGACGCTTTAGCACTGCAGTTCAACAGTGATTCATGCCGGTTAGACGATGTTAATCAAATCACTAGCACAGGAAGCCGAAGTATGTCGAATTCATCTCGGTTCACTTTAATTTTCCACCCATTGTACAAAAACAATTCGAATCAGTTCTACGCGCAAATTTCCTAGTGAGCCGTTTAGAGGAACACTCCTCGCATAATGAGGTGTCTTGTTACGTTAAACGCCAGCTATTTGAAGACATTTTATGAAATACAATATTTCCCACTACCCCCTCAACCATAAGCCTTTCAAGTTGTCGCACTTGCCCACGATATTCGAAGAATAGCAAAAATGTTGGCGGCATTTCATCAATACATGTCTTTCAGACATTTCAAACATAACTCGCATCAAAACGAGCAATAACTTGCCATCTGGAAATAAAGTTTGCCTCCAGCAAAAATGTATAAAATCGCCAGCTATGTACATGGATTTGAATCGAAAATTTTCAAACGAGGTAATTTCCTTTGTTCCAGGCTTAATCCCTCGTGTCTGTCATTAAACTTCAGGGTGAATGGTATATATAATAACTCAGTCAGCGTGTGCGGACGGCAGTCAAATGAGGTGAACGATTAGGTGCGGAGCAATAGACTCGATCATTCTATTGAAGAACAAATTCGAACAATCTATTAACCTGAGTGATATTTTAAAACAAAGTGCCCACAGTGGTGAAAGGATTGAAATTTTGAAATATTGAGAAGAGAAAAATTTCCTCAAGAAATGATTTTTCAAATACGCATACGTTATCTTCTGATCGTAACGGTGATTGCTACTTTGGTGAAAGCTTACAAACTCAACTGCAGTTCTGGGAGCGCAAGTAGTGAATCACTTAACGAAACCAAAGAAGGTCTAAATAATATAGAGGATCTAAATATTACAGAGACGTGGACATGGTTGCCTTTCAATAGCAGTGACCCTGAGAATGTGACCACGCTTTGGGATGAGACGATACGCACACATCAAAAGGACGAGCAAGGGATGAATTGGTGCATGCATGTTGGAACTCGTTTTGAAAAAATGAACTTTTCAAGATTTCAGGTATGTTCTTGAAATATTAAATTTCGACAACTTATGCATGGAAGGAACCTTCATATGTCATGTGTTTATATTCATGATCATATTCTAATTTGTTTCGTCTAATGTGTCTGCAACTCTTCATGTATGTATGGACTGCAACGTAGGTACACGAACTGCGTGTAGGAACACCTTTATATACTTTGTTTAAGTACTTTATACCAAGAACGTTCCGTTAGGTCTTAATTCTGGTATTCACACCACACCAGTCAGGTAATTATATTGGTTATGCTTGCGATTTCTTTCTATTCTTTATAAGACTGCGCAGAATTTTTGCCCATTATATAGCCAACGCTCTTATTGTCTTTGCGCTTTGCGCATATCATCAAGCAATCATGGAGGTTGTTTGGATAATATATTCTATCTGGCTTAGCCTGGAAGAAATAAATCGCTTATGTGCTTAATTGTGCTTTTCAGTGAGTTTATTAATCTCTTTGTTGTGTCACTCAGTTTGAAACGATCTACTTTATTTACCTATATCCTTTTCGTTTGTTTATTGTTGTTGCTTGACACGAAGTTACTGTTTATTCATAAAACATGTCACCTGTTTGGAAATTGAACTGTGTATTAATGACATTATACATATTTATGAAATAAGAGATATTATTTGTATATACAGGGTGTCTCAAAAAAACCCAAAATCATTGAAATTGACGTATTGTTCGATATTCAATGCCCTAGCACTAAGTTAATCCCACGAGTGCATAAAAGATTGACATAACTGCTATAATGAATGGTAATACTCAGCGTAAACTTGTTATGTCAGGCATAAAGTACTAAACCCACGAATGCATATTACGCATATTACAATTTACGAAGCATTTTTAAATTCCCATGAGCAAACAAACGTTCACTTTACAAAGATATTTTAATTTTTTAAAACAAATTAATCACCCTGTCAAAATCCTTTGTGTTACGGCATTGAAATTCGAACAATACGTTATTTCAATGATTTTGGGTTTTTTTGAGACACCCTGTATATACAAAACGTGACTGAGATTAGATATCAACCACCAACTCCATTCCACGCCAGAATATCATAATCGGATTTGCGCAATATTTTGTTAATATTTGGCTCACCTTTTGGGGGTATAAAACTATAGTGTCACTGCGCAAATTTTCAAGAATTCCTCCAAAATATAGTTTGATATCAATAATAAATGGTACGACAACCAGAGAACGTTATCGAGTTTTTAGATTTTAATATTGTGAGGTCCATATCTGTACGGTTTTCAGGTACTTCTACAAAGGTTGAAAAACCCCGCCTATCCGATGGATAGCGCTAAGCCTATATAAAGAGGGAACTGTGTCGTCTCTGGCGGGGCAGGCTATATCGTACCAAAACAAATGCACATTATTTGTATACATGGCATGCACGAAGCCTATATTTTCGATACGAAGCACAGTTTCGATCGTTCAATGTAATGCATCTATAGTTTGCATCCATATATCGACAGATCTAGAAACATTTATGATTTCATCATTCCGTACATGCATGTACTGGGTAAAGCAGCTGAACGAATATGATAAAAATCCACGGCCTGGTCTTACAGACATGATATATTCTACTTATTTCAACGTAATATGTAAATTAGCGAGGATAGCTTCAACTGTTGTAAATAGTAATCGCAAAAGTGAGAATAAAGTATAGGCCGCGTCAGAGACTTGCATGCCGCATTATGTCAGTCGAAGCAAAACAACTTTAAAATGCATGTAATATTGTTTAATTAATATTAGGTTTCTTATTTTTCCTGTATTCATGTACACAGACGTTGGTTTGTAACTATTTGTCTATATAACTCTACTGATGGCGCACTCAGAATAAACTCACTAAATGCAGGATGGATAGTGACCTAAACCGATTCAATATATATTACACTTAAATACTTCGACAGACTTTGTTTTGCTTCCAGCAAGTTGCCAACCACCTACCCTATTCTCACATTTTGCTGCTGCTGATCAGCCTGACCATGCATTTTTATGTCGGCAATGTCTCAAAAGGGATGAACGAGAGGTAGTTTACGAGATGGTTCACCGGCCATGTCGGTAATCATCACATGTCAGCAAAAGGGATGGACGAGAGAAATACGAGATTGTTTCAAAATTGAAATAAGAGTTTGCGTTAGTGTTAGGGTTAGTGTGGGTTAGGATTAGGGTTAGGTGAGTGTAAGGTTTAGTATTGTTGCAACTAAGTTGATTCTTTTACGTTTTAATAATCTTAAAAGCTGACGGTCATCTTGAAAACCTGCATCTAGTCCATCCCCTTTAGCCACGACCTTGTTATATCGATTTACCTGACCGTTCAGTACCACTGAATTGCGGTATACTGTACAATAATTTGTAACATGACTACAGATTATTGTGTTTCTCTTTCATATACGTCGCTGGTTTTTTACATCATATACACACAGTTCATACTATGACTATGTCTGACGATTGCGTGACTGAATTGTTCGACCAATTCGGTTCACAAAATTTTTGCACGTACCACTTTACAGGGTGAGTAAAAAAAACTGACACCTTTGCTATAATTTGAATATCAAAGGTATCATTTTTTTTTTACTCACCCTGTATATTAAAATATACAAATATTGTTCTTAAATGAACGTAGTTTTATCGACTGTTATACAGGATGTCTAAAAAAAAAACGCTATGGAAATTCAACAGGCTGTTGTGCAAACTAAACAATTCAATTTTTACATAGCCATAGGACGAAAGAGCTGTTATTTAGCTTTTCTATGATATATTTCTTAAACCGTAACGATATGAGAAATGGCCACATACTCGTGAAATAAAAATTTTCGGTCGAAATCACATTCTTCCACCGTTGGGAATTGAAAATACATTAATTATGCAAAGTCAATCCAAAAGCACCGCGAGTCTGCTGCAAGGTACTTGTTTCGTAAAACGTTTTGATTACGAATGTTCTCTGTTCAGTGGTTAATTGAACCATGTTTAATGCAATAATGGACATTCTTATGGTCTTACTAAGACGAAGATTGACGAGTTGAGTTTATTTTGAATATTTTAACATTCAATTTTAATTCCCTCTTGGGAATTGTTTATGTTTCGTTTTCCATGCAATTCCCAACGGTGGAAGAATGTGATTTCGACCGGCAATTTTTATTTGACGAGTATGTGGCCATTTCTCATCGTTACGATTTAAAAAGAGTATTATTGAAAAGCTTAATAACTGTTCTTTCTTCCTATGTAAAAATTGAATTGTTTAACCACGGTCCACGTTTATGATGCACGACAGCCTGTTGAATTTACATAGCGTTTTTTTGAGACACCCTGTGCAATTGCTACACAGTTCAAATATACTTTTTATCAGTCATATTTATATGACAGAAATATGATATGCAATGCTTAATGTACGGTATATATATATGCACATTTGCAAACAATTCATAGAATGTATCGTTGATCCTATATACCAATAACAACTTGAGTTGACGATGTACACTTGCTGTTAATTAAACCGCAAATAGTCGCATAAATTGCGCGGCGCGTGCCCATAAATGATAACATGTATAATTGAATATATCGTTATTTCAAAAAACTCATTAATAATTCATGAGGAAAACACAAAGAAAAATCATAAGCTTGTTGTATCTAAAGATATGTGATAGAGATTTCCCCTAATTTACATAAACTTTAACTTTGATTTTCTCGACTTACACAATGTATTTTTTGAAAATTACTTCGCCAATGAACTTACTAGATCGATCGTTTTTGAAACAATTTAAAACATTCGCAGTGCGTGTTTTATCAGACCTAAAGATACTCGGCTCCGCCTCGTATCTTTATATCTGATAAAACACTGCTGCTTATGTTTTAAATAGTTGATCAAGTATTTTGATTGACCCCACTTTGCATATTTTCCAATTTACACTTTACATGAATTTATCGTAAAGCCATCACGCTGTTGAGTTTTGAAATACGATAGATGAGATTAATTTTTTGTACTTTTGCAAAAGAGATTTTTGTTTTTTTATAAAGTACCTGCAGCTTCTGCCCATGAAAGGAGAAGTTCAAAGGGGGTGTCAATATGTACGTAAGGTTATTTATATGGTCATTCCAACCGTCCTAATTATTATTTGCATGCATTTTTGTTTAGGTTTCAACTTTCAATAATAAAAATTACGATGCAACAGATGGTACATGGTCACCTTGACCTTTACACGACGAGCAAGCAAATTAAACTAAATCTCTCAATGTTCATCATTTGTTACGAAAAACTGCTATATATCATAAAGTAATTTGTACACTTTGATACACTGGCGGTCAAAAATAAACTGCATGCTCAATAACTCTCCTCCAATGGCCGCCTCGCATCTGCAAGATATAATATGAATATAATATTTAATATAATATTTAGGGGCGGACCATTAGAAAATTCGCAAAGATAAAAAAAGAAAAAATTCATGCAAAGAGGAAAGGAAAGAAAAAGACATTTAATATTCCGCAAAAATATTCTAGAACAAGCAGATGGTCGATGTTGTGCAAGTTGAAAATTCCCCCCCCCCCCATTGGCCCCTTCATTGATCATCCCTAAAATGGGTCTTTTCAGAATCAATGGTTACAATCAACTAACTATAGTGTAGAAGCTATTAAATTACACAGTAAGTTCTAGATATAAACTAGATGAAAAAGAAACAACTCTACTGAAACTAACTTAGTCTATAGTTCTTGCTCACTTATTAAGTCTTTCTTCGAATTAATTTCAAAGTTACTGATACTTTCGCATAGCTGGATATTTGAAGGTAACTCAGGCATAGTTTGCTATGCGGTACTGGAACAATTTCTGTCCTGTTGCACTTGTAAAAAGTGGGAAGTTTAACAGATCATTCTACTTACACTGCTTCTCTAGCAATGAATTTATAACTGAGATAAATAGTTATCACTTATTTACTGAGACCGATGGAAACAGTGTTTTGTGGACCCGAGACCGTCGATGTTTTCCGAGGCGAAGCCGAGGGAAACATTGACGGTCGAGGGTCCACAAAACACACTGCTTTCCCGAGGTCTCAGTAAATAAGTGTTTTATTATATATCAATAGTCAAAGAAACAACAAATTAAAGAACAAATGAACGTAAATACATGAAATATTTTATTGTTAAGACGTTATATTAAACACTGGCTACACTGCAGTTACTTAAAGCGAAAGTTTTAATTACGTACTAGGAATGTCCAAAGGTCGCATCTTCACGTGATGGCGCACGTAAATTTTTTTGTTATTCGCCGGTCGATAACGTATCGTTTCCCTCTGTTGCGAGGGAGACAGCTGCGCTGTTGCGAGGGAGACAGCCTAATTTTGTCACTCTCACGTGATATGCTCTCAACCAATAAAACACTAGAAAAATGCGACTATGACTATAATAAATATAGTTATTTTACAGCGGAATCCAATTATATAGGAATTTTACAACAAGTAGCTCCTTGTTAAAAACATATTTAATAACTAATTAGTTTTTTAGAGGGAATTTCTCACAAGTTCGTTTGACGAAATGTTCCTCATTTCAACGTCAATATTAAATTAAGGAGAAGTTTATGAACCTGTCACCAAAAATGACTTGGGACCACTGTTCTGCTCTACAATCTTTGTATGCATCCATCCTTGGAGTGTCCTTATTGTGGCAAGCAATAAGATGTGGTTTCCTGTTTGGTGACAGCCCTTCATACCAGCATCTTCAACCATCAAAAACTTTTTTGTGATTGAAACAGAGATGCTACATTACGTAACACCAGACTCATTTAGCATCGCCACTTTTATTTCCGGAGCTAGCAGTCATGAAGCGATCAGGTCTCCTTTTAATGGTGCTGTCTGCCAAAGGCCTTGAGATCTGTCACGTTTAATTCTACCGATTGTCTGCTTCTTGAGGATGTCGCTGACATTTCATACCACTGCAACCAACCCTAACTGCACTCTCCCCTTCTCATAACCCTTCTTTTAAACATGCTAGCCCAAACTTAGCTTTGGATTCTTTATGTCAGATCTTTCCTTAGATTTTTTCAACCAAGGAATAAACCTCTATAGTTGGAGTTTGAATACATCACAACTTTCTATATGACACTTAGACCATAGGTCAGGGATAATATATCAATTTTTATCTGTGACAGAAGAGTTTAATAACTGTTGCTACAAGTGAAAATTAGAATTATAGATGGATTTCTAACCAATTGAGAAGTTCTTTTGGACCGCTATAGAATAATTGACTTATTGTATAAATAAGTATAATGAACTGGCAAATCTGAAATTGTGGAAAGTTTCGACACTTGATTATCTAAATTTTATAAGAAATGTGATACTAAATTTCTGCATTCTGAAAACCACTCCATCCATCACTCATTATATTAGAGGCAGTTAAGTTTTTGGTTTTGTCCCATCGTAAACACAGAAATCAATCTCGAGAAATTGCCTCAGTTGTAATTCTGATAAAACCACACCTCAGTGCCCTTGTTTGTATTCTCTGTATGATATAAAATAAAGATTACTGATAATATCGTTATTATGTTGTACCAGTTTGATGGATAAAAAATGCAAACTTTGTTGATGCATTTGAGAAAATGTTAGGGGAATTATAGATTTTCACTTATCACCTGAGTAAGGAGCGTTTTCTGTCCTTCGGTTCCAACTCTCAATCGTATCCAAAATCCATAAAAGAATGTGTGTCATAGAAGATATAATTTTGAAAAATTGACACGTTGACACATCGAGCTAATCTGTGAATTGCAGACAAATTCGCGCTGAACTCTGGAGAATTCTCTATGCCTTTGGGTAACAGATCTCACGCTGTTGCATCTATTATACCATCCTTCAATTCCTCTTTCCTTACAAAACGACGGAATAGTTATGTACAAAGTTTTAGGTAGATCTCATTGGGGTTGACGAATAATAAAATATACTAATTTTAAGTAGTAAATACGTACGGGCTTATCCCCTGCAGTGTTTCCAACTAAGGAGAAGATTAATGCCATGAAAATTAAATTGCAAAGTGTTTCAGTGATTGGTTGCCATCGTTAAGAACCATTTTGAGGGTGGTTTCAGAAAAGGTATTGAGCAGCTAATTGGTTATCCCTCTCAAGAAGGCTTTGCACTTTTCAAAAGTGATTCTAGCTATGATTATTGCAGATTTATTATTGCCATATTTATCAGTGCCCAGAGGCTCTCCCCATTACGCATTACCGTATAGAGAAGATTCATTATACACTGGAGTTATTTTGAACCGAATTTTACTCCACACTTCATGGAGTTATTAACCTCCTCTCAAATTAAACTCCATATTAACACTGTATATATATGATACTGTATAATTCAACCTGAACGACTGAAGGTTATATTGACTATTCTCAAAGAACTTACTGACATGTAGTCAAAAGACAGTCCTTGGAACGAGGTTGATGTTGTAGTGTCAATGCGCATGTCGCACCAAAACAAGCCAGGATTTTCTAGGATGGGAGTTTGATCACAGTTTATTTTTCAGGCTGTGCAGGTCGAATAGTGTTGCCCAACAAATTGTGACTTTTCTAAAATTGAGCGTTGAAAAGTATAACCAAGTAATTATAAATTGAAGAGATTTTAGACCGGCGAGGTTCATATCTGACGTCTTTAGGTATTTCTACAAAGATTGTAAAAGCCCGCCCCTGAGGACAACAAGGGAACTATCATCTCTACCACAAGCATAGACACACTACGGGGGTCACAATATATTCCAGAGCCCGAGAGGCCATTTGAATGGCATAAAGGAAGTACTTGTCAGTTTTTAGCCATTATTACGTCTATTATACACGAGCGAATACACCCAGCTATGGTTCCCCTGCGATGTTGTTCAATGACAATGTTGTATAATTTTAAGTGATTTGCACTAAACAATGCAAGATGTCAAATATTTTTGGCCGGATGTGATTTAATTGAATCAGTACGAAAAATGAAGTACTGTTTGCAATGCACGATTTGTACAAAAGTACTAAACATTTTGTAGTTTTGTTAGTATTCGTAACTCTACACTCTGCACTAATTTCCATGCACCTCCAATGAAAATGCACATTGTTTATTTGCTGAGTGGAAATGGATAAAGTATTTTTTTCAATATTTTCAAGTTAATCTCAAAGCTGATACCTATTCCTGTGTCTTCGGTACCTATAGTGCACATCAGCAACATGCCACAATCTTTCTAGCCTTGGGGGTAAACAACAGTAAGAGGGTAACCGAATATGTGCGTGACTATACCAGTGAGCTCTATATATACCTCAAGCAAGGACGTCAGTCATGCGGCCGATAACAAACGTGAAGCCAAGATGGCGGGATTGATGTCCAGTGAGCTATGAAGTTTATAAACATGCAGTTTTAATACCATTTTCCCCAGCTAATTCCAGTTTTTCTAGCGGACCGTATCGCTAATATGAGTTATCTGTTCATAAAACCATAGCATTATTCTTTAAATCGAAGTCAAAATATGCGAAATTCGGCACACTCCTTGCAGACCGCGCAGACAAAAACGATAGACAGGGACTGAACTCCATCTTTGGCTTCATTTTTGGCCTCAAGTTCTCGCTTATATATATTTCGAGCTCACTGGATTATACTCACATTCATTTGTCCGGACTCAAACAAAACCTAGTATATAGCTGGACTTGAATGAAACATTTTTTATTTGTGCGTAGGACAGTCATCCATGTTATTTAAAACACGCTCACTTATTCTTTCTTGAATATAACCTTATGTAGTAACATTGTAGCATCGTGATAACAGTGATAGCACGCGCTGAAAGCTAAACTTAATTAATTTCAAATTAAACGCGAGTCCAGCTTCGCTATAATTATCATATATGTCATCATGGGAATTGATCCTTTGTGCACCCCAACGGTTCACGTTCTTTAGTACCATAATTGTACTTGTTTAGAGCATACATTATCGTAATTCATCCACTCGTAACTATAGTAGGTCATTAAAATCCCTTTAGTTAGGAATGTAACACCTCGTGTAACACCATTAGTTAGGAAATTTTGATGTACTGAATTGGCAACTTTTCCAGAAATTTTAGGACCAGATGGGGGAACTCGCATTCGCTTATTTTTAGACTGGGAACATTGTATTTTTAAACTAAAGATGAATCATTAAATCATTATTACATTATTATTACATTCCAGAATTCAAATAACTTCAAGGAAAGCTACCCCTTATGCAGAACAGTTACATGTTATTTCACATATGATAATGGTCATTTCATGTCTGAAACCATCCCCCCTCCCCCGCCGTCGCCAACATTTCCGGGAAAATTTTTATATTATACCCCCGCTCCCCTAAATAAAAACTGCTCCGCCACCACTGTCTCAACTTTAACATTGGAGACCTATTATTGAGAACTTTCAAAGCAGAGAATTACCAAACCCCATTAAACTCTATAACGCCTGGGACTAAACTAAAAATATTAAAAATGGGAAAAATATTGTATATGCATAAATTCACCTTGATAACCAAATATTTGTATTTTTTTCAGCCATAAGTAAGCTAGTTTAGGATATATTTTTTGTGCACATATGTTGACATCAGGAATTTATGGAATAAAAAACATAATTTTTTAATGATCTGAGTATAATGAAAATCATATAATATTTACAAGAATGGTACAGTTATGCAGAAGTTATGCCATGGCAATCCAAAAAGCATGTTGTCCCTGTTTATACGCACAGGTACACTTGGCACTTTGTCTTTGAGCACAAAAACCTTGCTGTTCTGCTACAACCAGTGTTTTTGCAACGTCGAGGCTTCTCAAACTGAAGAGGCCAGTGGTTTCATTTGTCACGTATCTTAACTTCCTCATATTATGTTATCGCTTTTTATGACAAAATAAACCAAAATTTGGAAGAAATTATCAATAATACCGAACGACGCCATGTTTACTTGCCGCCACTAATTCCCATCACTCAAAAGTCAAAAGAAGGTTTTGGGATACTCTGTATAATTATTACACGAAGTACAAGTCAACAACATACACCGAAATTAGACTGAAATCTGACGTCATGTTTGCTCTGAAATGTGTACACATATGTTACCGCCAGGCGTTATAGGGTTTTAATACATGAACTGAATAACTCAAACTCAAATTGACGTACCGTTATTGAAATGCAGGCTCAAGATTATTCACAAGCAAACTAGATTTTATGACTTGTTACACTGGTTGAGACAGCGTCTGAAAATGGGCTCGAATCTTTTATCAAGTGTTTTTTTTTCGTTGTCGGTGTCACAAACTAGGATTTTTATCAGTATGAGATTATTGAACTGCGAACCCAACTTATTAGGCTATTCAACTAGGGATAATTAGGATCGTTTAGGACACTTTCTACTTGTGTAGCTTTGTGTTTCTATGTGGATAAATTTTGGGTAAGTTATGGATAACGCAGGATCAAGTGTGAATATTGTGTTTACAGCATTAAAATTATTTACAAAATTATTAACATCAATTACCCTGGCTATGTGTATTTAAAATTACCTAATATATATTTATTTGTGCATTAATATGATTATGCTAAAAGTTCTATCTATCTAATTTAAAATTGTACTCATTAATTGCATAAAGGACTATTTCAAAATAAGTTATACATCTTATCTCCATTTGCCCTGCATGGTATTTCTTTCTCTCATTTCAATCTCCTTCTTTGGTAACAGTACTTGTCCGAGAAGTATGTGTGATCGTTCCAACCGATATCCTCGATTAGGGAATAGGGAAGTGCATAGTTTTTCCCGCGTCGTTCTAAGGTCGGTAGATTGCTTTAGATTAACAGAAGTTAATAATAGTCACCGCCATGGCCTGGATAAATTATTCTCAGGGCACGGTTTTGAATTCTTTCTATGTTTTTCTTTTGCATTTGTCTTAAACCACCGCTCCAAATTTGCGCTCCGTATCGAGAACAGAACGAATTACTGCACAATAGAAGACCAATCGTACGCCAATCTGTATGGGAGGGGGGAGGGGGTGGGGACCGTTGCTTCTTGTACCAGAAATTAAATGCAAGAGATGCATGAGAGGTTCCATTTTCATTTTCCATTGTAGTAATTTGATTTATATACCGAAAACATATATCCTCTCTTTAAATTTTACAAAGTGCATGTTATCTCCACTGCACGTTTTCTAATTTGAGAGATCATCTGACAAAAAGAGGGATTATGATCATTAATTTGCTTTGCCTCTGGAATAATTTACTGGTGATATTTAAACCGAGAGCCGTTACTGAAACAAAGCAAAATGATTGCTTGAGTATACATTCCTGTTGTGCATGCAATGGCTTTATACTTTGCTTTAACCACAAAGTATACATTCGATTAAATTAAGCTAGCTTTTTAAAGGAAGCGTTGTTGTAAAACTTACCAAAAAATAGTAATGAGAAAAAATTACAAATCACTTTCTTTCAAAAGTAGTAAATTACAAATTGCTAATTACTTATCAAATTAATTTAAATTATGATTACTAATTACTTTGTTCTATGCACAGTAATAGTAAAAATTACAACAATATCAAAATGCAGTAATGATTAATAAATGGATATTTTCCTTAAAACGATAGCCTGCATGGCAGGCGGTACTAGGAAATACCGCCTGCCGCAAAACTGGGTGTAAATGAACTACCGCCCCTGAAGCATCAAAGCTATTTATAGATGTCATTAAGTAAATATTCAAAATTAGCCACTCCCAAGTTGCTCCCAAGTCCCAACTGCCCAACATAAAATAAATTCCTTGATTCTCATCACCGCCCGACTGAATTTTAAAATCCTCGTGAAAATGTTTTATATTTTGTTATACAATATAAATGTACCGCCCGAAAAAATAATTCAAGACAGTTAATTTTTAAATATTTTATATAGGGTTTTTATTGCCATTTTAAATTTCCATTTTGAAACAAACAGAATTTTGAATGAAATTTCATTGTATTTTAAAGAAATTCAGTCATTCTGTCATTGTTCGTGGAGATACGAACTATTGATATATAAATTATATAAATATAAAATATAAAAAATAAATCTCCCACTGTCTTTGACATTTCAAAGTGTAGACTGTGTCTAGTGATGAGAATCAAGGAATTTATTTTATGTGTTAATATAAACCAAGCTCGTTTAGCTGCCTTAAAACGGTGGTTTAATAAGCTCAAAATACAGAGCATGCAAGTCTATACTATAGATTCATCATCAGTCAACAACCAAACTGAAAGTTTTGAACCTTATAGAACGATAGTTTTTATTTGTTTACAACTATACATATTCAACGGGTATATAAGAGTTTAACTGTTATTTGATAATTACTGCATCAACCGGCCCCTAGTTCATACTTTGGAGGTTCGTATATCTATCAAGTATCTTTGGTTCAGAACATGACGGGCCTATATGAAAATCCCACCGTTCGATTCAGTGAAGAAATATCTCCTAATTTCTATCGATAGTTTTAGTAAAATGTCAACATTATTGCGATTTATGGTCTTTGAAAGTCAAGCGAGATCGTATATTATCAAATTAATACGCATGTAATTGTCTGAACGAAAATATAGACTAGCCCATACCTTTCGCTGATCATAACTTCAGCCCCTTCGGACGTATCTTCTTTGTTAAATATTCTTGTACGAATCGCTATCAAAAACACTACTTAGAGTGTTATTTTTCAGCTTGTATCTTTAAATTTGCTTCTTTTATTATGGTATTCCATTTCTGGTCTGACTTGACGTGAACTAATTTCAAAACGCAGAGTTTCAAAACGTCAAAACATTTGGTTAATGATTAACATTTAACCAAATTTAGCCGTTGATTGACAAGTACATAAAAATACTAACCAATCCGTTTTTTCCGTTCACCAGCGGACGGGTAATTCAAAAACCCCTAGTTTTGCGGCAGACGGTATTTCCTATGACTCCCTAATTTTCGCTGCCTGTAGAAATACCGCCTGCCGCGCAGGCTATTAAAACGAGGGAGGGAATCGAAGGTCAGAAAGTATGGATTTCATTTTCAACGCATGAATAGAGATTAGAGATGTTGGTCAGAATACTTATTGGCTGTTGCATGTCTAAATAAAACCGGTTGAAAAACTATAGTGGTGTTGGATGATTACCATACATAATTATTACAATAAGTCATAATTATAATGTTGTATGCCAGTATGGAATATAAGAATTATTGAATGAGGATATCCAAAAGCGAGCAGGATGTCCAACATTTTACAGAATGATAATATATACCGCTGTATATTATCGTACTCCGCCCAATATAATAGCTATAGATATTGGTTCATGTCAAGCACAAGCACGCTGTAAACACAAGCTAGCACGATTACAAAAGAAAATTTTACCTTGGCTTTGGGACTTACGAAGCACTTTCTTTTCATGTTTTTTCTTTCCCAGAGTTTCCCTTACCTTATGCCACAGCCTATCAATGGGAAGATGGCTGCAGGATCAGATTTCATGTATAAACGTTGACCAACATAGAAATGAGTTATATTGTTATTCTAAAGAGTTTCACAGCCATCTTCCCTTCGATAGGCTATGCATGCTTATGCTTAGAGCAGCCTGCAGCACACGAGAGCTATCTGCTGAGCAAAAAGTGACTCGTGCCTGTTAGCTCAGCCGATAGCTCACCGATCAAACATGTTTGATACGCGAGAAAAGGTTGCATGAGGCATAAAACTCAGTGAAATGTACCCACACACGGTGAGCTATCGGCTGAACTAACAGGCACGAGTAACTTTTTGCTCAGCAGATAGCTCTCGTGTGCTGCAGGCAGCCTTGCTTCGGAACCCGCGCGTCTGAGTCGGAGCATGGGGACGAGGCTGTGCTGCAGGATTATACTTGTGCTTATGTCACTCGTGTGAACCAGGGTCAAGGTAAGGGTAAGGAAGAGCTCAGCATTCATTCAAACAGCGAGACATTAATCTATAACCACCCAAAACAAGTACATGCTGAGTACAATGAATAATAATGTAAACAATAATGCACTCCATCATGCATATTGAATAACGTTATTGAGTAAACAGTCATGATTCTTCCTATTTGTAGTTTATGCTTCCATGGTAAATACATAAATATATAGGTGGGGGAATTAAAAATGCAGGCAAAAATTTTTAGTTATTTCTCTTATTTTGTTTGTTATTTAAATACTCTTTATTCAATAGGAAATAATATAAATAAATGCATATCATTGTTATAGTATTTGATATAATTGATGTCGGTTGTGCAAGTGACAAAACAACACCAGTTTGAAGAATGCGTGTTGCTGGGCTATATGACTTCAAACTTCAAGAAAAGCAATTACAACTGTTTAATCTACTGAGAATGATATCATATAGAAAGATTAAACTTGAATGATATACAAAACCTTAATTAGTAGACTGGTTTTTTTTGTGCAGTCTTGCCACGATGACCTCGTTTTCATGTGGGTCAGTTTCCACATGTGTTGTGCGCAGTACGGTTATAGATGGGAACATATTCGTGCACGAATATGTTCCTATCTAGAATAGAAACATATTCACGTGCACGAAACATGGGGATATAACTGCATGTACGCCTGCCATGCTAAAATAGGGAAACATGGAGACGAGGCCATTGGGAAATGAAATAAACAGTTTAAGTCTACTATGGTGCCAAAAATCTTAAATGGTTTAGAATCTTCTGGTTGTCTGGCGAGATTATATAGCGCTGTGAAATTCTCACAAATTGTGTAACCCCATAAAATTTACCCACGTCAATTAACCAACCTGTAGTTCACGGTTGGGTGTTATTCACGATCATTCGCATTGCCAAATATCTTTCAAGATCTCCAGTGTGTCTACTACTCAATACACATCATGTCGTGAAATTGTGTTTGGTAATTATTGCTAACACTTATTGTCGCCAGAGATGTGTGACAGTTTATTGACTTGTTCGTAAACTTCAATTGTTAAATGACAGATAACCGGAATTGAACCATACACATTAATGATAATGAAAAGCAGTTAATTTGCACTAATCGCCGTCTTGCCTACTTTTAAATCTCAATTTTCTTAAGTCCATTTATATTCATTAACAGTTAAAGGTCAATAGTTTTAACTCAGTTCTATAGGAAACTCCCTGCTGACTTCTTCAGTTCTTTAAGGGCAAGTCGGCAAGATTGCAGTAATAAAGCCAATTTAAGTGATAAATAACAATTCCCAAGTATAGCACACACATGTGTACCAAGGGTTTGATAATTCTTCATTATATGAAAAGCACCTGTGTGTACGTTCAACTCGTCGAAATTCTGACCAGCGAAAAAAATGGTCTTGCCAACCTTAGTTACTATAGATCTTCAATGTTTTCCAAAACATCATTTTTATTTAGTTGATTTAACCAAATACAAAGGAAACATTATCCATTCGCCTTGTCTTTTCATCCATTTCAATTAACATCTTAAGTATTATGATCCATATAATGAACGGAATCATCAACAGCATGTTTAGAGATGTTCTTCCTTAGTTTACATTTTGATCAGTTCTCATCTGCTTATCATGCACCATAATTATCATAATGGTAACGTTACTTTTCTATAATACTGAGGTCTCTATTATACTGGGTATGCATCTCGTTCGATAGAACTGAATTTTAGTAGATGGAATTTTTTAGTCCCTCAGGCAGAAATCGAATATGCAACGCTGAAAATCTAGTGCACCGCTCTAACTACTGAGCTACAGAGCCCAGTTGCCGAGCATTAACCACAAGTTCTTGTATATATAGTTGCACCGGATCGCAGAACTGCAAGTTCGATTCATGCAGGAGGGCCTAAAGTTGCATTTTCCGCAGCTGCTCCAGCCTTATTCCACGCAGACTTACTACATGCGTTAAAGTTGGTTAGAAAAGCATTCCTTGGTCGTTATGATTAGGCCTACAGTAATATTTATATCAAAATTCTTTTCATTTTCAGCTGACAAACAAATGTTGCAAAGAGCACTTTAAGTCAGAACTCTTGGAGATCAACGATGACCTACGCTATAAATGCGCAGATGAGAATGACTTCTTCAATTGCCTCAAGCAGGTTAACACTAAGATGTCGCAATCTATTGGTGATTATTACTTCAACAAGGTTCCTCCGCCCACGTGCTACAAGGTGGAAGAAAATGATTACTGTTACAGATCGCTTTGCGGTAGTGCCATCCTGAAAATATCCACCGATGCTTCTTTACCGGTGTTTTGAAGAACCATCCATGTAGAATCATGTAGATGTGCATGTGTAAAACATGTTTTGTGAAACAAGACCAAAGTCGGAGTTTGATCACTGAGGTGGTTTTTAGTTGAATGATTCAACCAAATTCAACCTTTTTAAGTTGAATGTCTAGTGTATATAGTAATGGTTTAGGCACTAGCCATCATTTAGAATAGAATGACGTGTTACTGATTCACACAATCATGATTGTGCTTGTATAATTATTCTATATTGATCGATTGCATGAAAACTATTTTCGGCAGCCAGGATGCTGTACTCGATTGCCTTTTATTCCCCGTGTTTCTCAGTATACAGTTACAGAAACACGCATGGTGTTTGGGAGAACGGGAGAAATAATCAGTATAGGAAAGGCGAGTTATGTTATTCCACGTTATTTCGAGTTTTCCCAAACTACCACAAGTGTTTCAATAACTGTATAGAAACACAGCAAAACATTTTTTCTGTTTCTTTTATAATATAATATAATTCAAGAAAAGATTTATAGCCATTTTTTATATTGATTAATTTACAAATTCTCATTTATCACACCTCAGCATAAAGTCCATTTGATTATAAAATAGTCAAGTTCTTCTCATTTAAACTGAGAATTCCTTCCTTGTCTTGTGGGTTCCTTAATTTGGTTGTCAGAATTTATAAAACTATTAAAACATCGCGTGCTATAAATGTTATATTATAATATTGTATATATAGACGAGAAATGTGACTGTTTTAGAGAAATCATAGAATTAGTACTGACATTCGCTATAAGAAACATTTTTATATAATTCGGCAGTATTTAGTTTCCATGTTTAATTAAACTAACTTTTAAAGAGTAAAATGTATTATTGTTGTACAAAGTAAAATATATTATTGTTGAAATATTTTTTTCTCTTATTATATTCAGTCATAAATTATGTTAACTTTTATTAACTGAAAGTCTATAATTGTTTAATATACACGACGAGTTGCAAGAAAGGACAATAAATAGCTTGTAAATTAATAACTTATACATATACATACTATATAGCTATTAGTTGACCTACATCTAAGGACGTAAACGAGCTTATATTCAGTTATAAAATTTGCATAGCCAAAAATCTCAAATTTGATTGGTTACATAAAGGTATGTGCTAATAAGGTGCATAATAGCGACCTAAGGCTAAGTGTAGATTTTACTGTTAGATGGACAGATGAAGATAATTGTATTATTAAATATACAGAGAATAATACATGGGTGCGCGGAAATAGCACTATACAAAGCACTATAGTTTATATAATAAAGATATTTATTATATGGCAAGCATTTGTTTTGATGAATCGCGCAATTTGATTGGCTGCTGACGAGGCAGGATTTTCCCCTATTGCCCACGGGCACATTAAACTGTGCCACGGGCAATACGCAATTTTTTTGCCCCGCGACAAGAGCCGAATTTCAAACGGCAAAAAGTGTCTAAAAGTCTTTCAAAACTATTCAAAACAAAGAAAAATAAACCTAAACTAAAGAAAAGGAGCACCTTCTTTGGATAAAGAACTTTCTCAATATGTTTTTGTTAGCGAAAGTCGAAATTACAAGGTAAATTTTACAATGTTTATAACTATTAAAGAAGTCAGGAATAGCTGTGTTTTGACTTTGTGAAGAGCTGCAAATCTTATTTGCAGATAGCCGAGGAATTTGACACCATCCTAAATAAAAAATACAACTAAAGCAGCCACAGATTTATATTTTTTCCCTGAAAAT
Organism: Paramuricea clavata; assembly: GCA_902702795.2. NCBI lineage: Eukaryota > Metazoa > Cnidaria > Anthozoa > Malacalcyonacea > Plexauridae > Paramuricea > Paramuricea clavata. The sequence goes on along the minus strand of CACRXK020000761.1, from coordinate 4,963 downwards.
TTCTGGGGTTTTTCGATAAAAAGAGATATATTTATGAGATGAAGCGAACTAAAAACGTACTTGTCCATACTGTTTATTAATTTTATTGTTTTCATATTTGTTGTCTTTGTCTTTGATTAAATGACGAAATACCTCGTATTTTTCTTGAAATACTATCCAACTGTGTTAGTATTCTATATAAAAATTGCTGTAGAGTAGTTTTACTAACCAAGCTTGAGAACATTTTTTACAATTGTTCTTTTTTGCAAATGTTTCGGACTTTGTACTTTGCCCTCGCGTGACCCTTTTTCCCCATTTTTTACAAACGTACAATGCCATATAATAAAAAACTTACTGACCTCAACCGTTCGGGCAGTACGGGAAAATATCCAACCTCGGTCTTGCTGTATTGACCTCGCTATCGCTCGGTCAATACAGCAAGACCTCGGTTGGATATTTTCCCGTACTGCCCGAACGGTTGAGGTCAGTAAGTTATTAATAATTATGTTGTTATGAACTGATCTTAAAAGTATACAGGGTGTATAAAAAAAAGCGCAACCTCGGAATTTCCCAAGAGATCGGCGTTGTTTTAAAGACAAAAGATTTTAGGCGCCTGGGAATTTAAAATAGCATAACTGTCAAAATTACTGCACACGCGAGTGCATAAAGCAAAATTTATGCACAACAACAGTAATATGATCTATTAGCAATTCGATTTCAATTCCCAGGGGCCTAAAATCTTTTATGCTTAAGAATTGCAACGTGATTTCTTAGGAAATTCCGAGGTTGCGTTTTTATTGATACACCCTGTAGATCGTTGATCGTTCCGCATTGAAGTATATATGAGTACAAGATTTAAAAGGACATGTCACTGATTCGACGTACATTATATTAATGTTCAAACATTGTTGTATACCGGGTCAAAATTTCATTCGCATTACACGTTGCATGAAACAAATTTGGTAGAATTTGTATGAATATATGAACAGAACCGTCAACTAAAGAATAAAAGAATGATCGAATAGATATACAAGCGAACTCATATGCAACTCAATGTCGTAACTCGTTCACTCCTTTCAGGCTAAACTCACTCTAATTCTCTAAAGCCGTAATTAATTAAAGGAAAAGCGGCGAGTAAGCTATAACTAGTAACGAAATTTTCCTAAAGTTTAATGCATACATTTCACAATGCCGCAACTGAGTTTGTCGGTTAACCGAGTCAAATCCGAGTCCAAGTCAAATCCGAGTCCAAGTCAAATCCGAGCCCGAGTCAAATGTCCAAGTCATAGTTTAATCGATGGTCTTTGCAGTTCAATGACTTAGTACCCTAATCCTAACCATAATCCCACTCCTAACTTACCCTAACCCTATTCAACTGTGAATTTTATTCAATTTCGGAGTTTGTCGGTTACTGACCGACTCAAATCCGAGCCCGAGTCAAATGTCCAAGTCATAGTTTAATCGATGGTCTTTGCAGTTCAATGACTTAGTACCCTAATCCTAACCATAATCCCACTCCTAACTTACCCTAACCCTATTCAACTGTGAATTTTATTCAATTTCGGAGTTTGTCGGTTACTGACCGACTCAAATCCGAGCCCGAGTCAAATGTCCAAGTCATAGTTTAATCGATGGTCTTTGCAGTTCAATGACTTAGTACCCTAATCCTAACCATAATCCCACTCCTAACTTACCCTAACCCTATTCAACTGTGAATTTTATTCAATTTCGGAGTTTGTCGGTTACTGACCGACTCAAATCCGAGCCCGAGTCAAATGTCCAAGTCATAGTTTAATCGATGGTCTTTGCAGTTCAATGACTTAGTACCCTAATCCTAACCATAATCCCACTCCTAACTTACCCTAACCCTATTCAACTGTGAATTTTATTCAATTTCGGAGTTTGTCGGTTAC
>CACRXK020000760.1:6933-68579 GCA_902702795.2 Paramuricea clavata | reverse complement strand
GTTAATATAGTACATAACATAGGTCATAGACATACAGTTTCAATACAATACAAAATGATTTTGAACAACGTCAAGGTCAATGAAATCATACAAAATGAATTTATGGAATATCAATTAAATGTATTTAAAACAAACATAATTTCAACATCCCAATAAGCAATAACATCCCGGTAAGTATAAATTCAACTATTTTAAATCAATTGTTTGAATAGCCAAATTAAAAGTTGTACGAGTGACAAAATCATTCAATAATATTCACATTTTATCATTTATATTATGTGTCAACTATCAAAGTAGCACTGTTAAGTATATTAAAATATACTTTTCATAAGATTAGATGTAAGATATAATTGTACGAAGGTAACTGAGGAACGACGATGTGTAAGACAATAAATCATACATACAGTGAAAAACGCTCTTTTTGTAGCACATCCTACATGTACATATCGGCAGCATTTTCCTTGCGATAGTAACTCCTAGTCTATATCAATATAAACCAATGATCATCTCGGGAAATCTCCATCGTAATATTACAATATTTGTCCCATAGTTTTTGGCAAAGATCAGTATAGTAATCTGGAAGTTATGGATTCATTGATCCTTTGACTTTGTACGTTATGTACGATAGCCTCGTAGGAAGGGATTCCTTGCTGCTGCACCACATTTTAAAACTACTCTGCTAACACACAAATCCATTAAATTAAAGGGGAAGTCAAGTCCGTAATGTAAACAAACGGTTTGTTTACATTTTGAACTGCTGTATTTTTTAAAATATGATGTACTGTCTGAATATCTAACACCATTTTGGTTCGTTATGCTTCTACATGAATATGAAATAGAGTTTGTGTTCAGAAAAATTCGAAACATTCAAAATTTGGGCAATGTTTACCTCAGAGGGCCCTCTATTGTTATGCGCAGAACCGATGCGCAGAACGGACTTGACTTCCCCTTTAAATGACATAATTTATTCAGCACAAAAAAATTAGAGATTGGAAAGAACACTTGCACAGCAGCACTGAAAGCCCTGGTCAAACAAGAATGAGAGTTGATGAGCCGGGTTGCCGGTCACGAATTAAATGTTACAAATATTAACAAAATACAAGTTTGGTGAGTGTTCTAAAGACGTTTAAATAGTACGTAACTCATTAATAATTCAGGAGGAAAACACAAAGAAAAATCATAAGCGTGTCTTATCTTTATATGTGATAAAATATCATGTTAATTTACATAAACTTTAGCTTTGATTTTCTCGGTTTAGACAAAGTTTATTTTAAAAATTACTTCGTGTTTTATCAGATATTAAAACGCTCGGCTGCGTTTCGCGTTTTATATGTGATAAAACACTCCTACGCGTGTTTTAAATTGTACATAAAATGGGCTATTCCATTTAATATCCGTACCCCCCCTGTCGAGGATACCTGGAATTCTTCAGGGGTAGGGTGTTTTGAGCTTGGAATTCTTCAGGGGTAGGGTGTTTTGAGTTTGGAATTCTTCAGGGGTAGATTGTTTTGAGCTTGGAATTCTTCAGGGGTAAAGGATTTTGAGTTTGGAATTCTTCAGGGGTACAGTCTTTTAGCTTGGAATTCTTCAGGGGTAAAGGATTTTGAGTTTGGAATTCTTCAGGGGTAGATTGTTTTGAGCTTGGAATTCTTCAGGGGTACAGTGTTTTGAGTTTGGAATTCTTCAGGGGTACAGTGTTTTGAGTTTGGAATTCTTCAGGGGTAGGGTGTTTTGAGCTTGGAATTCTTCAGGGGTAAAGTGTTTTGAGCTTGGAATTCTTCAGGTTAAAGTGTTTTGAGCTTGGAATTCTTCAGGGGTACAGTGTTTTGAGCTTGGAATTCTTCGGGGGTAGGGTGTTTTGAGTTTGGAATTCTTCAGGGGTACAGTGTTTTGAGTTTGGAATTCTTCAGGGGTAGGGTGTTTTGAGTTTGGAATTCTTCAGGGGTAAAGTGTTTTGAGCTTGGAATTCTTCAGGGGTACAGTGTTTTGAGTTTGGAATTCTTCAGGGGTACAGTGTTTTGAGCTTGGAATTCTTCAGGGGTACAGTGTTTTGAGCTTGGAATTCTTCAGGGGTACAGTGTTTTGAGCTTGGAATTCTTCAGGGGTACAGTGTTTTGAGCTTGGAATTCTTCAGGGGTAGGGTGTTTTGAGCTTGGAATTCTTCAGGGGTAGGGTGTTTTGAGCTTGGAATTCTTCAGGGGTAAAGGATTTTGAGTTTGAAATTTCTGCAGGGGTACCCTATGATTGATCTGAATTTTTTTAACTAACTAACTGCACTCTTAAGGCCGTTTTCCATTAACGTTCGCTAAAAATGTTCTGCGTGATTTAAGGTGGCTTAGTTGAAAACAATGTAGTTGTGAAAGGACAAAGAGAAATTCCGCTCCACGTGGAAAATTCCGCCTAGTGAAAAACAAGCTTTAAAGCTCGAGTAATACGAGCAACAAAATTGCTGCAACTTGCAACAAAATCTGATTTCTACGCATGTTAATTGAAAATACTTAACATGCATAGAAATCAGTTTTTGCTGCAAGGTGCAGCAATTATTACTCCACATTTACACCCGTTTTTCTTTTTAAATTACATGGCACATGGGGTTAGGCCAGTTAAAATGAGGAAGCGGAACGAAAGGGGTTAAAGGCGGAACGGAACGAATATGAGGTTAAAACTTAAAACCAATATCCGTTCCGTTCTGCATTTTAACCATATATCCGTCCCACATTTTAACCCCATCCGTTCCGTATTTTAATCCCATCCGTTCCGCATCCGTTCCGCTTCCGCACTTTAACCTAACCCATGGCACATGTTTATGTTACGCAAACTACTATAAATAGCAATGTAAACAAAAGACATTTTAAACCGTATCTAACACCCCCCCCCCCAAAAAATAAAAATATATTGAGCCAAAATAAGCTAGATATTATCAGAGAAAAAGAAACAACACACCATCATTTAAACTTGGATAAAACAAAATTTATGATTTTTAAACCTAAACCAAAATTATTGGAATTAGATGTGAAACTACTATTGAATGATAGAGAAATTGATCAAGTGAAAAAAATCGTTTTCTTAGGAATTATTTTAGATGACAAACTTTCTTGGAAATCTCATATTAGTCATGTGTCAACGAAGATTTCAAAATCAGTAGGAATAATACGTAAATCTAGTTGTTTTTTTAAACAATCATTGTTTACAGTACTTTATATTACTCAATGCAATATTGTTTGGGCATCTACGTATGCATCCAACCTGTTTCGTTTGGTAGTTCTTTAGAAACGTATTGTTAGAATTATGAATATAGTACATTTGATTCTCATACAAGCATGATCTTTAAAAATTTTCGATTATTGAAATTTAATGACATATGTAAATTACACTGACATGTCAATTCATGTTCTTGTATAAAAAAATCTTGTACCAGAACATTTAAAAAATATTTTTTTATTAAATAACCAAATACATAATTATAATACTAGAAGAGCAAATGAATTTCACATTGTAACTCCTAGAACAAATCTACGTCAATTCTCTATTAAATTCCAAGTACCATTAATTTTTTCTATAACAGTCTAGACAATACCCTGGGTGCCAGAGGTTCTTCCACGCTCGTAGGGGGATAATGAGGGATACACAAGGATTCAAGCTGGGCGGGAGGCGAGCGGAAAGAACCTTTGGAACACTTCTATCAGTTCTATGGTTTCTCAGATCGAACCGCACCAATCACGATGCTTAATAGTGTGAAGTGATCTAGAATCTGGATCACAGTGTTAATTGGTTAACGGCAGGGACTTGTTAAAACAATGACTTTCATTGGCTGTTTGAACCGTATGTCCTTCAAGATATTGCGGTGCCCAAACTTGGGCACCGCATTATATTCTGCCTGTGAGTTTGTTAGTTTGTTCGCATCAACACGTTTCCTTATTAGTCTTATTAATCACCTAGTAAAAATTCTTTGCACGTGCTCGAAATTTATTCATTTTTGCGGGAAAATTAATTAATCTTGTACTCTCAGGATCGACTGTTTGCTAGGCTTTATCTCTGGTTTTATGGGCCAAACAAGGACAACAATACCACTGTTTGAATCAGCGTGAAAAGTTGTATATATGGATGGAAAATTGATTTCTATTCTAGCGATATATATGGCCTTTGAAAGACAAACCGCTCAAAAATAATCCTTCACGTTTTCCAAATTATTTTTTTCGAGGAAAGTTTTCTTTCGAATTAATTTTCAAACGAGAGGGGGTTTGATAATTTAATTAATTAATTAATCGGTTTTCTACCAAACCTCCTCTCACATAGGCTTTTAAGTAAATATTTATTATTTTGATTGATAACATTATCTTTTCTTGTTATTATCTAACTTACATTATTTGATACTTTCTGTAAATAATCGTGTGTGACAATTTATTAAACATAAACAAACAAACATATTAAACATAAACAAAACACCTGTGTCATGAGATACTTCTAGAGTTTGAAAATCTCATGATCACATTTAATAATCACTAATCAGTGTTTTAAAATATCTTTATCACATACGGAAGTTAATTTACTGTACGCACGATTTTTTAAACACACGGCCGGTGCATTATATTTCTAAAAATAAAAACAACTGTGAATGTGCCAGACAATCCAGATTGTATATAGTTTTGATTGTTTGCTCAAGCTAAAAGTAAAACATTATTTCCTTTGCAACATTTGCTAGTCTAAAATATCTTCTTCATATTCGTCCTTGACTGAAGCAACTATAAATTCCATTTGTTCATCTTGCATTGGTGGGCTATCTGATAAATTATCTCCTGTTGCAATGCCATATTGCTCACTGCCCTTGTTCCCAGACGCAGTGTCAATGTTTTGGTTGAAAACCATTGTTGCCTGTTGATTAATAGCTTTGTTGTACTGCTCGATTGACCTGACAACATCGCACTGTGCGGACTTTAAATTTGTGAAAACCACGTCAAACTGGTTCTCCAACTCATTCCTTCTTCTTTCTCCATCATGATGACTTATCTCTTCAGAAAATGTTTTGTAGCCCTGGTCTGCTAAAAACTGCGCCTTTTTGAGTTTTTCAGAATTCGTTAATACAGATTTCAAATTTGGACCTCTGTCATTCAGGTTTGCCCAATTTGAGTCAAGGTCTTGAACGTTACTCACTAAATATAAAAGCTTAGTTTTCATCAGTGTCCAGTGGACCTCTATAACACCACACCTTTCCTGAAAACCCCAAGTTTCAAAGAATGGATCACGTGAAATTTCTCTTGCTTTCTTCTTGGCAAAAATCATTCGTTCCTTTTCTAGTAATCCAGTCGCATTTTCGATTTCATTGTCACTGTATATTTGACTACCACTTGTACCAGCAATTAGATTTTTTTATTCTGTTTCCTTGGATACACTTGCAGATTCCAGATCTTGCTCACCATCATGTCCATCATATCCAGATGTAGTTTCGGTCGACACTTGTGTATCACACTCTGTCTCTAAAACCGTCGTCGTCGAACTTGTTGTGTCATTCTCTGTTGTTTCAGTGATCTGCAGGTCACAAAAGAACGTTTGTGTCTGGTCGGATTTACTAACGCATTGCGCTGCAAGATATTTTTTTTCCTGTTTTCGGTTTAATGGTGTTGCAAACACTACAAAACAGTAATCACTATGAAACAGCTTCGCATTGTCGATTTTTTTTCTTATTTCTGCTAGGAATGTTTGAAGGGTAATGTCTGACAATGTCCCAATAGTTTCTTCAGTATTATATTTTCGTAGATAGAGTTTTACAACCGACATGATGACTGACGAGGAATATTTAAAACGGTCTTTGCACAGTTGCAGTTTGCAGTCCGCATTTGCAGGTGTGAAATTTACAACTTTCGAACATCCTGTCTAATAAGCGGTTCTCATTGGCTATCGCTAATTACTCGCAATCTATTATTGGTTAAGCAAAGCAAACGTGTTTTGAAGCAAAATGTAAACAAATATTCTGACACGAAACAGGTCTAACAGGTCAAGCGCTTTATATAAACCCGAGTTTGGTGTGAAGATATAAGAAATATTAAGGTTTATAGGTTAACTATTAATAGAAGATTAAAATGAAAAAGTCAAACTATTATGCGTTGATTCGTGAGAGAGTTATAACTCTTGTTATACACTGTGTATCAATATATAGTTTTAGTTGTCTAGTACGTGTTTCTATTATAAATAAATATGCACGAAAATAAATGTTGTTTTTTACCCGGCTTTTACTACCCTGGTTCCAGAGGTTTATTTTTATTATTTTCATTGCGACGGGAGGCTTTTACATGAATCCGCGAAATTTAAGGTGTTTGCAGTTAGGGCATGGGATCATTTTTAGCTGTCAGCCTGTGTGTCATTAAAGCATTGGAATGTTTTTGAATAACATAGTCAAGGGAATTATTGCAAAAGTTTCCTACTGTATGTACTATTTACAACATGTGCGGCCGTGTTGTATCGGATATACAAACTCGAGCCGAAGGCGAGACATGGCTTAAAAAACGACTCATCTTATGCGTTCATTGGCGAAGTAATTTCAAAAATAAACGTTGTCTAAGCCGAGAAAATCAAAGTTAAAGTTTATGTAAATCAATATGAATTTGTATCACAGATACGACACGCTTATGATTTTTCTTTGTGTATGAAGTTGTAAATTTCAATCTGCTAGTGCGGGGCGGGGCCTGCGGGCTATTATAATACATGGTCTAGACAGCGGCAGGTATTTTCCGCGGGTGGCGGGTAACGGGTAGCGGGTGACGGGTAGCGCATGCGTAGCGGGTGGCGGTGGTTCTCGAACAAATAAACAGTGTAGCGAAGTTTGGCACAAATACCGATATTTCTGGAGATTTTCAACCACAGTGACAGGCAAAGCCAAAGGCACAACTGTATCTGAACATGATTTCCAAGCTGCATTTAGGCGTCTCCAAGTGGTGATTCACACGAAATTTGGTTTCTCTCGTCTTTAACAACATGGCAATAGCCTTTAATATTTGGTTTAAATAATTATGCTCTTAGGTCTGGCTTAGTTCGATATAAATAAACACAAATATAAAACCTCGGGTATTAATTACCTGTTTACGCTGCATGTACAGTGAATATACAGTTCGCTTCGATCGCCGGACACCAATGCTTGCATACAAATTTTATCCCTTTCACAATCTTCGTTTTATTTTATCGTATAGTCGCAATTTTCAAGTATTCGTGGTACTCTGAAACTGTAAAACTCGGTGGCGTGACAAATCTTGTAGAGACTACATCGGACTAGGCGTAGAGCTATTAAGTAAACCGGGCCTAAATTAATTTAATAGTTTCATTTAATTGTTTGTCTTGCTTTTATTTGTGTCGATCAGTATAGAATATTGTAAATTAAATATTACTACAATGCAATACGCGTAGTATTTCATCCGACATCTGCACTACATTATAAATACTGAAAACTACGCAGTAGTCTACGGCCAGGGACGCCGGAACGATCATAGGGCAAAGGGGGTCGGACCCAGACCAAGGGCACCTCTATGAAGCAAATTTTTTTTTACTCGAAAATTTTCGGCGACCTACCCCCCCGTCGCCAAAAAAATTTCGGTCAGTGTACCATTTTAGGGGTCAAAAAAATTTTCCGGACATACCAAAAGTCAGATATAAACTAAAATTTCGGTCAGTGTACAATTTTAGGGGTCAAAAAATTTTTCCGGACATCAAAAGTCGGATATAAACTATAAATTGTCTGAATCTCATGATTTTCGTACAAAAAGCATCGTTGTAAATGTGATTTATCACGTACTATTTTACAACTAAAAGGGCACTTCTGCCCCCCTGCCCCCCCCTAGCAAAAGGCAAGGGGGGCAGCCGCCCCCCCCTGCCCCCCCAGTTCCGGCGTCCCTGAGTCTACCGACTATAAAGTAGATGTTTCTCGTTTTTCCAGGAAACATCACAGCTCACGTCAACATAGCTTTTGAGTTTTGTAACCGGCCGAGCCGAAAGTAGCTAAATCATGCAGTCGGGAAAACCGAAAACTTCTTACTTTGAAAGATTATTTTGCAAAATACACTCGTACACACAAGAATCATAAAAATACATATGTTGAAATTGTTATTGTCAACTGTCAAATTCAGCTATTTTTAGACAATATGGTGTTAGCCAATCAGAATGCAAAATTGACCGGCCCAGCCCAGCCCAGGGCTTTCTCGTCTCTCTGCCTCGCCCTCATACGAAAGCCCTGGGAACGAGGTTGCGTAAATTATTCTATGTGTTCAACATGTGAATTACAAGAACTACCGCCACCCGCTACGCACGCACTACCCGCTACCCGTCACCCGCTACCCGCGGAAAATACCTGCCGTCTAGACAGACATATGGTCTAGATTTAACTTGGCTTTTCTAGCTATTACACCCGTTTTCAAAATTACGCGACCTCCCTGAAAAATACTCCTGCTTCAAATGTCAGTTTTATGTCACAAGAACTGCTAAAAATAGCAAACGTAAACAAACTGTCTAAAGACATTTTAAACCGTATTTAATACCAAAACTGAACAAAAATGAGTCAGATAACTTAGATATACAAACTAAAGCACAATACAAACCATCACAACATAAATATGTGCCGTGAATGACTTTTAAAGTTTGAAAAATAACAATTTATCGTGGAATATAGCTGTCAGTATAAAACACGCGCGCTAGACTATAACGGTGATGTTATGATTTTGTCGTGCTTAAATTTTACAATAATTCTCACCAAAATATCTTGAAAATCATTGTAAGTCTGTTTATATAAAGCATACAAAGCATATACATCGACAAGGAACCGCAAAACTCAAAATTTGAACTTCGTGATCGAATGACATAAAACTGACATGTCAACTCTAGCATTTTCGTCTTTGGTCGCGTAATTTTGAAAACGGGTGTAAGATCAAAAATACAAAATTTTATCACTAAAACTCTGATTTTCGCGTGCTAGCCCCCAAACCTTTTAAACTGGGTAAATTCATATATCGCAATTAGTACAAGCTTTTAAAACGCAAATGGCATACAGTACAATATAACAATAACAAGATAGACTGGGAAATTGGAATTATGAAATGAATTCCTGCATTTTATATTACATATAAGGCAAACTTCCGGAAGTACGAAATAACAAACGGGACAATGTAACAAAATTAAATTTATAAGAACCTCGTTATATTATAAACAGAGAATATGAAAGCAATCAAAATAGTTTTTGACGGGGAAACGGTTGGCGTTTTGCCAGCGTTTAATGAGGGAGATACTTTGTCAAACCTTCGCGATGAAATTTCAGACGATTTGGGCCTGAAGAGCTTTGTGTACCTGTATGAAGACTTGCCAATTGAATTAAGCAAGGAAAGCATTCTTAAAGTCGAATGCGTTGCAAAACAAGTTAGCGGAGAAAACGAATGCTTATCCATTGAGCTTACTTCTGGCGATCGACCCCCACAAGGCGACCGCGATTCAACGAAATTAAAAACAAATGTTGGACAAACAAACATGTTTTTGCGACGTCCAAGTTCTTGGGAAGTACGAGGTATAAAGATTTACACAACTCAAGACATTGAAGTGGCAAAGGGAATGGAGAAACAAAGACGCCTTTTCTGGAATGACACGGCGAAAAAGCTGTGCAAAGAAACGAAAAAGTCTAAACAGGATATTGCACAAATTATAAATGAGGCCTGGAGGAAAGAGCAAACCGGCTTATTGATTGGGGAAAGTAAAGATTTACTAAATGCAGCTGAAGACATGCATGCAAAAGAGAGTAAATTGAAGCCCAGCACTCTTTCAAAAAATGTCCAAAGAATACGAAACAGCCAGAATGAATTAGAAAAAGTCAATGCCAGTATAGTTGAAACTCAGAAAAATAGCCCTGGGCCTGGGGAAGCAAATCTAAAGAGAAAGCGTGAGCTGGAATAACTACATCGCGCTAAAAAATATTATCTTTCTGACATAAAAAAAAGGACAAGACGTCATGCGAAAAAATTTAAAACTAAAAATGTCTGATGTTAAACACCTTACGGAATAAGGTGATGTTCACAAAAAGGCAAGACTTGCGTCCAAATTGACATCGAGATTGACATTGTAATTAATTAAGAATTGTTCCAATCGTTTTCGTTTTATTTCGCTATTATATGACTACCCAAGATTGTGTGAGGAGTGGTGCATTGCTACTCGATGATTCTGTCATCATGTTGCCTTTGAAAGATACGTTACTTTGAACATTGCTACTCGATGATTATGTCATCATGTTGCCCTTTGAAAGATATGTTACTTTGAACATTGCTACGCGATGATCCTGTCATCGTGTTGCCTTTGAAAGATACGTTACTTTGAACATTGCTATTCGATGATCCTGTCATCACGTTGCCTTTGAAAGATACGTTACTTTGAACATTGCTACTCGATGATTCTCTCATCACGTTGGCTTTGAAAGATACGTTACTTTGAACATTGCTATTCGATGATTCTCTCATCACGTTGCCTTTGAAAGATACGTTACTTTGAACATTGCTACTCGATGATCCTGTCATCATGTTGCCTTTGAAAGATACGTTACTTTGAACATTGCTATTCGATGATCCTGTCATCATGATGCCTTTGAAAGATACGTTACTTTGAACATTGCTATTCGATGATTCTCTCATCACGTTGCCTTTGAAAGATACGTTACTTTGAACATTGCTATTCGATGATTCTCTCATCACGTTGGCTTTGAAAGATACTTTACTTTGAACATTGCTACTCGATGATTCTCTCATCACGTTACCTTTGAAAGATACGTTACTTTGAACATTGCTACTCGATGATTCTCTCATCACGTTGCCTTTGAAAGATACTTTACTTTGAACATTGCTATTTGATGATCCTGTCATCACGTTGCCTTTGAAAGATACGTTACTTTGAACATTGCTACTCGATGATTCTCTCATCACGTTGCCTTTGAAAGATACTTTACTTTGAACATTGCTATTTGATGATTCTGTCATCACGTTGCCTTTGAAAGATACTTTACTTTGAACATTGCTACTCGATGATTCTCTCATCACGTTGCCTTTGAAAGATACGTTACTTTGAACATTGCTACTCGATGATTCTCTCATCACGTTGCCTTTGAAAGATACGTTACTTTGAACATTGCTATTCGATGATCCTGTCATCACGTTGCCTTTGAAAGATACGTTACTTTGAACATTGCTACTCGATGATTCTCTCATCATGTTGCCTTTGAAAGATACGTTACTTTGAACATTGCTACTCGATGATTCTCTCATCACGTTGGCTTTAAAAGATACGTTACTTTGAACATTGCTACTCGGTGATCCTGTCATAATGTTGCCTTTGAAAGATACTTTACTTTGAACATTGCTATTCGATGATCCTGTCATCATGATGCCTTTGAAAGATACGTTACTTTGAACATTGCTATTCGATGATTCTGTCATCATGATGCCTTTGAAAGATACGTTACTTTGAACATTGCTACTCGATGATCCTGTCATAATGTTGCCTTTGAAAGATACGTTACTTTGAACATTGCTACTCGATGATCCTGTCATCATGTTGCCTTTGAAAGATACGTTACTTTGAACATTGCTATTCGATGATCCTGTCATCGTGTTGCCTTTGAAAGATACGTTACTTTGAACATTGCTATTCGATGATTCTGTCATCATGTTGCCTTTGAAAGATATGTTACTTTGAACATTGCTACGCGATGATCCTGTCATCGTGTTGCCTTTGAAAGATACGTTACTTTGAACATTGCTATTCGATGATTCTGTCATCATGTTGCCTTTGAAAGATACTTTACTTTGAACATTGCTATTCGATGATCCTGTCATAATGTTGCCTTTGAAAGATACGTTACTTTGAACATTGCTATTTGATGATCCTCTCATCATGATGCCTTTGAAAGATACGTTACTTTGAACATTGCTACTCGATGATTCTCTCATCATGTTGCCTTTGAAAGATACGTTACTTTGAACATTGCTATTCGATGATCCTGTCATCACGTTGGCTTTGAAAGATACGTTACTTTGAACATTGTTACTCGGTGATCCTGTCATAATGTTGCCTTTGAAAGATACTTTACTTTGAACATTGCTATTTGATGATCCTGTCATCATGTTGCCTTTGAAAGATACGTTACTTTGAACATTGCTACTCGATGATTCTGTCATCATGTTGGCTTTAAAAGATACGTTACTTTGAACATTGCTACGCGATGATTATGTCATCATGTTGCCTTTGAAAGATATGTTACTTTGAACATTGCTACGCGATGATCCTGTCATCGTGTTGCCTTTGAAAGATACGTTACTTTGAACATTGCTACTCGATGATCCTGTCATAATGTTGCCTTTGAAAGATACTTTACTTTGAACATTGCTATTCGATGATCCTGTCATCATGATGCCTTTGAAAGATACGTTACTTTGAACATTGCTACTCGATGATCCTGTCATAATGTTGCCTTTGAAAGATACTTTACTTTGAACATTGCTATTCGATGATCCTGTCATCATGATGCCTTTGAAAGATACGTTACTTTGAACATTGCTACTCGATGATCTTGTCGTAATGTTGCGTTTGAAAGATACTTTACTTTGAACATTGCTATTCGATGATCCTGTCATCATGATGCCTTTGAAAGATACGTTACTTTGAACATTGCTATTCGATGATCCTGTCATCATGATGCCTTTGAAAGATACGTTACTTTGAACATTGCTACTCGATGATCCTGTCATCATGTCTTGTCGTGCTGCCTTTGAAAGATACTTTACTCGGAACATTGTTATTTGATATTCTCGGTATCTCTGCTGCTGTTTGAATATACTTAACTTTGAACATTTAAATTGGTGATCTCGACATCTCTTCGAATCACTGATCTGAAATAAGACTGGATAAAGCATCCTATTGAATTCAGAAATCCGATTTTGAAGCCAGTAATGAGATGAGATTTATAAATCAAATTCATGACCAGTCTAATCGTTTGCTGTTTAAGTTCAGTTAGACTATAAAGCAAATATCATCGCCTATGTGACTTGTGAAATATAGCTTCCAAAACCTTTTCGAAGTAGATTTAGAACGTTTTATACACCACCTAATGAGGCTGATGGCGGCCGTATTTGATGGCCCCATTAGTTATTCACCGGCGAATTTAGGGGAAAAAAGAGGCCACTGATGATAAATTCTTATCTAGGCAATATTTGTCCTTTCCCACTAGTGACTAGAAACGTAAAGGAAGTGTTAAACATGATCACAACACGTACCAGATTAGAGTAACAGTGGGGCCATCCAATATGGCTGCCATTGGCTTCACTTATGCACAGCAGATGCTTTATCCAGTCTTATTTCAGATCAGTGGTTCGAATATACTTAACTTTGAACGTTTAGCTTCACGATCCTGTTAGTGTGGAGTATTAGAGAGTTTATGCTTCGCGTTATACGTTTCAGGTAATAAAGAGCAAGTTAGCTTGCCGTTTTAAAACTGAAATACATAATTATTCTTTCGACACAAGATAGAAAATATGAAACGAAAACGTTCAAAAAAAATTTGGCAAGAAAATTCAAACCTGGCGTTTGAATTGCCGTTCCCGGAAACGTGAAGCTTATTTAGCTATTTAAGTAACTCTTTATTCTTATTCATTTACGTGGGAGAGGCGATGCACTGCATGATTGTGTTTAAGTGTTTTCCACAGTATAAACTGAATTTATCATACGGTACCTCGATCTACTTTCCATTATTCTTGATTGGTTAGTGGAGCAGTGGAGAGGATGGTGCGTTGTAAATATATGTTGTGAATTTCTCTGTGAACTTTTTACTGCATACTGTAGTTCATGTAAAGTAATGTAACATCATTTTGTAAAAATGTTGGGGTTTTTTTTCATAATTTAATCCAAATTTTCACCCTATTTTGCTGAAAATATGGCAATCTCTATTCGAAATTTATATAAAAAATTCGATCAGAACGCAGGAAATCGCATTTCCGAGGTTCTAGATTTCCAAATTTTGCAAAGACATGAGGAATTATGCATCTCTCAGCTAAAACCATGGATCCGGCCCTGTTGTAAAGGCCTAAGAACATATTTATTATCCAAATATGTAGTAGATAAACCATAATAAGTAGACAATAACTGTAAATATAAACATAATTATTTTAACTTATGCTTTTTAGATAACATAGAGATAAACTTTACTTTGTAATCTATAGCAGTTGAAGACATGGGCTAACCGGGCGGGGGGGGGGCAGTTTGTTGGGCAAACAGTCGGGCAATATTGGCTTATTATAAAAATAAATGGGACAAATTCTGTGAATTTTGTGGGAAATTCTGTCAATCTTGTAGGAAATATGCTATGTAATAGGAATTCCCCCCCCCCGACAACAGTTTTGGAAAGTTTCTCTGAAAATTTTCTTTTGACAACTCGGACACAATCCAAAAAAATAGGGCAAATCTCTTTCCGCCCCATAATTTTTCAATTCCCGTACGCCCATGGTTGAAGAGCCACTCTGTGGATACACTGTTATTAAATCATTATATGGAATTCTTCAGGGGTAAAGTGTTTTGAGTTTGGAATTCTTCAGGGGTGAAGTGTTTTGAGTTTGGAATTCTTCAGGGGTAGAGTGTTTTGAGTTTGGAATTCTTTAGGGGTAAAGTGTTTTGAGTTTGGAATTCTTCAGGGGTAGGGTGTTTTGAGCTTGGAATTCTTCAGGGGTAGTGTGTTTTGAGCTTGGAATTCTTCAGGGGTAGGGTGTTTTGAGTTTGGAATTCTTCAGGGGTAAAGGATTTTGAGTTTGGAATTCTTCAGGGGTAAAGGATTTTGAGCTTGGAATTCTTCAGGGGTAGGGTGTTTTGAGTTTGGAATTCTTCAGGGGTAGAGTGTTTTGAGTTTGGAATTCTTCAGGGGTAAAGGATTTTGAGCTTGGAATTCTTCAGGGGTAAAGTGTTTTGAGTTTGGAATTCTTCAGGGGTAGAGTGTTTTGAGCTTGGAATTCTTCAGGGGTAAAGAGGTTTGAGATCGAAAGTTTTCAGAGTTTGGAATTCTTCAGGGGTAAAGTGTTTTGAGTTTGGAATTCTTCAGGGGTAGAGTGTTTTGAGCTTGGAATTCTTCAGGGGTAAAGGATTTTGAGCTTGGAATTCTTCAGGGGTAAAGTGTTTTGAGTTTGGAATTCTTCAGGGGTAGGGTTTTTGAGTTTGGAATTCTTCAGGGGTAGGGTGTTTTGAGTTTGGAATTCTTCAGGGGTAAAGTGTTTTGAGCTTGGAATTCTTCAGGGGTACAGTGTTTTGAGCTTGGAATTCTTCAGGGGTAAAGTGTTTTGAGCTTGGAATTCTTCAGGGGTACAGTGTTTTGAGTTTGGAATTCTTCAGGGGTGGAGTGTTTTGAGCTTGGAATTCTTCAGGGGTAGGGTGTTTTGAGTTTGGAATTCTTCAGGGGTAGAGTGTTTTGAGCTTGGAATTCTTCAGGGGTAAAGGATTTTGAGCTTGGAATTCTTCAGGGGTATAACTATGAAAAACATGTATCCTCGACAGGGGGGGTACGGATATTAAATGGAATAGCCCATTCACTGAGCTATAATATTACAGTAATATTATTATAGCTCAGGGGCTAAATTGCGCAATCCTGAGCCCACGATGCCGCAATGGAAAGTCACACTTGCGACAACCAAAAAAAAAAAAAAAAAACCGAAAAAATTCCTCGCATTCCAGCGAGGGCAAATTATAACACTGGCTGCGGCCAGTGTAATAATGTTTAGTTGTTGACTGAACATTGACTGTTGAGTCCCCTGTTGGTACTGTAATTTGTAACAGTGAGAGTTTTGGAAACTTATTTGGATGGGACGGGGTATAATACTTATGGTACCGGTAACCAGTATCCAGAAGTGGGATACTGGATTCTCAGGGGGGGGGGATACTAAACTTTGAATCATGGTATCCCATTTGGATACTGAGAAATCCTGGCATCCCTAAGTTTAGGCTTCCTTCACCATTATCCAGGTATGACTCGTCATCTTGGGGTTGGAGTGACAAGAAGAAGAGAGAGGAAATGAGTGAAGATAATGCTTGGTAATAACTAATTATATTTCTTCAGTTCTCTTAGCCAGTCTGGATTATATAAATATCAGCCATTTGCTTATTCAGATATGGAATTGACAGGATTGAGTTAGGGATGGACCATTATTAGAAAAGTGATCCGGGGGGGGGGATTTTCTAAGAGGCAATTTTTTTTTGTACACCTATAGAAGAAATTTTTTTTCTCACTTGATGGCTGGAAATAATTTTTTTAAGTGAAATTTATAGGCCTATCTTCGAAGCTAGGATTTTTTTTGCACTATGCCTGGGAAGATTTTTTCCCCTAAATTTTTCCAGGAATAAATTTTTTTGTTTTGCCTTACCCCCATCACTTTTCTAATGGTCCGTCCCTTACAACTAGATGGTAACTATTTTTTTGAACTCAGGTATTTGATTGCAAAAGATGGAAGTGGAAAAGCAGTTGGTCTTTCACATTTCAGATTTGATCTTGACAATGAGATTGAAGTCCTTTACTGGTACAGTGTATATATTTATGTAGCATACTGCTCATTGCAGTTTAAATTAGCTACAGTATTTGCTGTATACTAACATCCTCTTTTGTTTTAATTATTTCCCTCTCTTATTCTAAATCCAATAGCATCCTTTATATTTATTTCTTAGTTATGAAATTCAGTTGGACAAAAGTGTGAGAAATAAAGGTCTTGGCAAATTTATAATGCAAATCCTTCAATTGCTTGCTCATAGGTATGTCTCAGATACATGAGGATAATGATATGAAAATATGAACATTAGTGTACATGCAGGGTTTACTCAGGTTTAGTATGATTTTAGTTGTGTGGTGAAATCGAAATATGAATGGGAAGTTTTTGGATCTAGCAAGGATTGGGTTTATGACATATATATACTGTACTTGTATTCTTGTTGTGTATTTTTATCATTTCTTGCATTTTTACAATTTCAGATATAACATGCAAAAAGTGATGGTTACTGTTTTTAAAGGTATAAAACTATTTATTTGGCTCATCAAACAAGGAAACCATCCAGAAATGTTTTATTCTGACTTTTTATAAAATTTCTTACATATAACTAAGCCTAAGGTGCTGAATTTTGAAAGCATATATGTGAGTTATGACATCTTATTTTATTTTTCCAATACAGATAATGAAAAAGCAGTGAATTTCTTCACGAAGCTTTTGAAGTTTGTACACACTCTCTGTTTCTTATACGTGTCCCGTTTACGTTGGTAACGGCGTTACTCTCGTATCAGTTTTGCTAATTTGTGAATCTTCATTTAGGTTTGAAATTGATGAAACATCACCAAGCTATTATGATCCACTACATCCAGAAGGTTATTGTTATGAAATAATGAGTAGACCTGTCATGAAAACTGCATCTTAAGATCTTAAACACAGAGGAAGGGCACTATCAGTTTATGGAAAGAATTGAAGAAAATTAATGTAGCTTTGACTATCAACCCTTTTTTGAGACGTTTGTGGATACGCCTCGACAACATGCAACATCTTATTAAACTTCTTTATCACATGCCAATCTTCAATAGGCAGAAATGTGACCAACGCTTGTTTACGGTATATGCTATTCATAGTCCACTATGTGACATTATGATTTATGGTCACGTGAAAATTGGATTGTTGAAAACATACATATATATAAATAAACTACATATATATAAATACAGCTCGCTTACCGTAACGATTGAATGATAACCAGGTCCAAGCTAGGAATAGCAATTATTCTGTGTAATTTATTTTATTATTTAGTATTTTAAGGCCGTTTTAGAATATCACAGTAGTGGACTGTCAACCCCGTTCCCACCCTGGGAACGAGGTCGGTGGACTGTTCGGTCAAGTGTGATAAAGTGTGCACCCTTCACCAATGGCGAAGCTAGCCATAGCAACAAGTCATGCTATGCACAGTTTTAATGATTTGCTTTATTCAAACTTTTACAAATGTATTGTCTTAACGATAAAAAATCAGTTAACTGTAATAATAAATATTTTGAATTTAGATATATTCGTAGGCTGTTTGGTACGTGTACCTTTTAGGCTCTGATTTGCCGAATATGAATATCACGAATATGTGATTACGAATATGCGGAAAGTACCCCACCATGAACAAAGACTGCAGGCCTTTGCATTTCTAATTTAAAAGTCACCGGGCTAGCAATATGAAAATGCCGGCTACTATTTTAAACTCTGTATTTGAATTCCCATCAATCCAGAGTGTTCTGGTGTTATATTGTATAACCTATTTCGAATTCAATACAGGTTTATTAGGGCCCAGTTGCACGATACCGTATTCGCATCGGAGCGACGTCAAATTTTACAGTTTCAAGGGGAGTTTAGCACACAAAATCATGATAATATAACAGAATTAGTCAAAAACTTCAAATATGAAAAGTTGTAAGAGGCCAAATGTCGCTCCGATGCGAATCCAGTATCATAGTATCATGATACTAATCACTCCAAGAGAAGAGTTTGACTAGCTTGATCTCCAAATCATCATTCGCTCTTGTTTGACCGTTTTGCTACTTTCATTGTTTTCATAGTTTTATTATTTTAAAGTAATTTAATATGGCACCAATAAAGTTGTTAAATGAAATGAAATAGTATGACCAGTTGCCATGGCTAGCTTCGCCACTGCCCTTGACCAAAATTCGCTTAAACCTTTGATTTTCTACTTCGGAACCATACTCAGATATATGAAAAACTAATTTCATATTTACTCTTGAGTAAATCATATATCTCTGAGAATGGTTCTGAAATAAATTTCTTTCACGATTTGAACACAGTAGATGGTTGGAAGAGTGAATCAGCAATACCAAAAATTTACTTTTGTAAATTTTGTTTTAGTCTAATCAGTATTTTCTAATTTGTATTCTACAGTATTTCTAGTTATATTTTTTATTTCTTACATTAATAAAATTAAAGCTGAAAGAATTTTGATGTTTGATTTAATATATTTCTATCTAATGAGTAAACGTTAACACTAAATAAATAAAAACCGACATCATATTGTCCAGTTATTCAAAGTTTTCAAATCAAATAATGTCTGATCATAGCCTAAATAAGCGAGTATTTTTACATATACTTGCTGTAAATAAGAACACGTGCACATATCTCATATAATTTACTAATCAATAATTTTCTGGGGAATATTTCAGTGCTAATTCTGACAACGGCATAACAAATGTTAGTCTGGGGCCGGTTGTATAAAAAAGTGATTAAAGTTAACTATAATTAAGTGCAAACGTCATCCAATAAGAAGCGCGTATTTGAGAGTTAATCACTATTTAACTATAGTGAGGCGGATATGTGTAAAATTATTGATCAGTAGTTCCCGTTGAGGTTAAAAGCATCAAACTTTCACAATTGATGTAGTTTTATTTGCTTAATAATAGATATTTGAAGTGGGGCCGTCGCTATTTTGCTGCTAACTCCTGAAAACGGGTGATTAGTGATTTTCTTCTATTGAATTCTATTATAGCCAAAAAATGTGAAATTTTGTATTCAATTACAACAAATATGACTTGCATCATCAGAAAGCTTATAAAAAACTGCATATAAGACGTTTACACAGTTTTTTGATTTCTGAAATAGTTTTCGAATTATAAACTGTTAAAAACGCATTTTCAAACATCGAATAATTAATTAGGGACTTTTAGCGAGATAATGTGCCTAATTTACAGCAATAACCATTTGAAGAATAAAAAACTGTTTAAAAGTCTTTTATGTAGTTTTTTACAAGCTTTCTGATGATGCAAGTTATATTTGTCGCGATTGAATTCAAAATTTCACATTTTTGTTGTAGTAGAATTTAATAGCAAATAATGCTAATAATAATTTATTAATTTGTACTGCGCTAAAACTATAGAATATTCTAAAGCGCTTAATTACATAAAATAGGAAGCTAATTTAAAAATTTCCCTACGTTATTTACACAACATTTAACTACTGTAAGCATCTATTTAAAAATATTTAAAAACAAGAAGTATTATTAATGTACGCATCTCTATACAAAAATGTCCTAAGATTTGTCTTAAAAGAATCCAACGAAGGTGAAAGCCGAATCTCACATGGTACTAAGTTCCATAGAGTAGGTCCTGCTTTCAAAAAGGCACGATCACCAAAAGACTTTCTATGTGTGCTTGGAACATGAATTAAGAAGCCCTAGTTCGTCCGATCTCAAAGAGTAGGTATTACTTTGTTTATAAGTCAACATGTCACAAATATATTTGGGAGCCAATCCATGCAGAGCTTTATAAACCAACAGTACGATCTTGAATATAACACGATATTTAACCGGTAACCAATGCAGTCTCATTAATGTAGGTGTAATAATATCAAACTTAGGTACAAGACATACAACACGAGCAGCAGCGTTTAGCACTTTCTGCAATCGATTTAATTGATATTTTGGAATTCCATACAGCAAAGAATTGCAACAATCCAAATGGGATGTAATAAATGCATGAACTAAAATTTTGGTAGCATCGTCAGTTAAGTATTTCCTGATTTTTTGATATGGTAGTATGATTACTATATTATATTATGTAGTATGATTACTATATTATTATATTAGATTTTGCTAATATGCAAATTCATGGACATGTGAGTATCTAACCAAGACCCAAGATCACGAACAGCGCCTACTGGAGAAATCAATACTTCTCCTACCCTCAATTTGTCAATCGATACCTTGATGACCTGAGGCGTGATATCGCGATTGTTTCATACTCGCGTGCCACAAACTGAGCTTTCTGATTGGTCAATTTGAAGTTGAGGTATAATACATGTATGTATAGTTGTAACTCAACAGTGCATGAAAACTGCATTATGTTTCATGTACAAGACAGTATATAATTCTTCAGTATATATTCTATCTTGTTCTAGAGTTTAACAATTTATCCCTCTGAACAGGAAGGCTTAATAAAGGATTTACTAGACAATTAAAGTTGGGCAATTTCCATCATCTTCAGGCAATGTGGTGTCCCTTCCAGGAAGAAACTACTTAATCATGAAGACAGCCATTGGCATAAATATTGTTTCCAGTGTTTTAAAATATTCTGTTATCACATATTTTCAGTCACACTAAATCAGATGCTGATAGCTGCTCTATTTTGTTTTATTTGTTTGAATTCATTTTTTCTGTTTGCCCATATAGGGACCATTGACAAATCGCTTGTTCCACGATTACTTTAACCCCCTTCTCGAATACCTTATTGCGTACCATTAAATGTTTAGTTTAAAATAAAAAGTCAATTTTTTCATCTCATATATTTAACAATCATGGATTCTGAGCTATTTTAGCTCTCCCCGTTCATGGAAGAAGTTTGAGGGACAAAATCAGTATGTTGATGATCCCTTATTTGTGATCCTACTTAGCTGCTATGCAGCTGCCACATTGAAAAAAGTCAAAATTTCTCCATGAAAAATACAAATTGATTAGTTGGTGTGTTTAATACAGACACGGAGACACCATTTTTCATTCCATTGGGCTATTGCATTTAAATAATATCCGAAGTCCGAACCCCCTGTCCAGGACCTTGCAACTCTAATCCAGGGGTTAGGGGAAGATTTTACTGGAATTCTTCAGGTTTAGTGGAATATTTAACACAGAAATCTTTAGGATTTAGTTAAGATTCACTCAGAGTCAATGATTTCACTCAAAAGTTAGTAATTGCTTTTGCCTTAGGCTAAACCAATTAAACAGTGCATTTATTCCATACTCCTGACTGGAAAGATTGAAAAAGCCCTGGTCAAATAAGGATGACAGGCATTCTGGAATTCCGCGATGCCGCAATTTCGCGGAATTGTCTCCAAATATCGCGGAATTCAGTTTAAATCTCGGAATTTAAACTTTGGTAAAGTAATTTTTTTTATTTTTCCCTTAAATTTACAAAAAGATACATTTGTGTGATCTGATAAACAGGGATGGATCCAGCATTATCTGGTAGGGGGAGGGGTGCTCTGCCACCTCTGGTGCCGAGTTGTGTCGGTCATGTGTGCCGCCCGCCCATCAACTTGGTTCACTACTGCAAAGTCTTGTTTGACTACTGTATTTGAATTGTAATTGTTGTTCACACTTCGCTTAACATCATGCTATTACTCAAATTACTGTATTTCATTCTGTCTCTAATAATTTTTTGCTTTTCATGAACAATAGTGGAAGGACATTCATTGATATTCATCATTTCACTAGAAACTAACATTTAGTAGCATTTTAATTTTTGTAAGATTCTAGTAAGAGTAACTTCTAGTAAGTAACTTCTAGTAAGATTCCTGCAACTGCACCTAGGAACATCTGAGTTTTGTCCACAGAATTTTTTGTTTTGACCGCGGATGGCTGCAGAAATGTCATTTTGGCTGCAGAAATTACCTCAGAAATTTGGCGGAATTTACTATTTTTGCCAGCGGAATTCCAGAATGCCTGGGATGAGAGTTGACAAGCCAGAGTTTGCATGACAGTTTTCTCAACTCTCATGCCCTCGTCAAATGGGAACAAGAGTTGTGTGGGTGTTGACTGGGTATACATGTATATACCACGCATGTAGCAAATACTATCTTAAAAAGTTGAACCAGCTAGTTCAGAGTTAATGAGAGTTGAAAATGACACTCGTTGAAAACAATCTCTCTGAAAACGACAGCGTTCTGGTTCCGGCCATGCTTTTTTATTAGTTCCCGTCGGAACCAGAACTCAGAAAAATCAGGGTTCCGGCCGGAACTAACCGGTCGGAACTGAGTTCCGATGCACCCCTACTGTAAATCTCTAATCAACTCTTATCCTTGTTTGACTCGTTGACAGCCATTTTGTTTCTTTGTTGTTTTAGTTGACCTCAGTACCAGGCCTTAAAATATCTTTTGCAGGGCCGTCTGACAAACTGTCCGGTGACGTTGAGTTTGGGTCGGACATATGTCCGATGACCTTCAGTTCATTTTTGACTTGGAAACAAGTCTGAATGACACAAATGAATAAACGGTAAATGTTGTAAAGATATTAAATAATTTGTTTCTTTCATTCTTATTTCCAAGCCAAAATTAACTTGCTTTCCAGAACAGCAGTATTAAAAAAGACTTCGACAACTTAAGCCCATTTCCACTTCACTATTTCACTCGCCGCGCCACGCTCGACTACGTTAAAACAACATTTCCAGTTCACCTTTTATAAAATAGTACTCTGATTTTTCATTTAACATACAAGCCTCTAGTCCTGGGCTAGGGTACATTTTGATTTACGTCGGACAAAGCTACAGTTCGGTCGGTCACCAATACACTTGGGTCGGACAAACAATAAACCTCAGTTTTACTTAGGTCGGACAGAATGTCCGGTGGTTTTCTCTCTGCATCGGATAATTTCATGAATGGGTCGGACAATGTCCGTGACCAACCGATATTTTAAGGCCTGAGTACAATCATTGCCCCCTACCTGAGTCAATTTATTCTTAACATATCACGATTCATCATGTAACCCAAGTCACAGAATAAGGCACACAGAAGGTCGACTCTAGTAACCGCTACCACACCATGATTCATCATCAAAATGCTGACGTCATGGTCCAAGCCAGTGCACATTTGAGAGGCATTCCCCCCCCCCTGGATGTCCACCATTTTGAATAATATCAGGGGGGTGAATGCCTCTCTAACGTGCACTGGCTAGGACCATGGCGTCAGCATTTGATGACGAATTACGGGTTACGCTAAAATCATAGGAAAATCATGGGAAAACCCAAGAAGTCGGCCTTCTGTGTACCTTATTCTGTGCCCAAGTGCAGACTAATATACAGTACCTGCATGAATAGTCCCTGCTCCTCTGCATGTTGGACATGGCACAGTATCCCTATCAGCCAATGGATTTTCATCGCCAAGAACATTAGTATGTCCAGCTACCTGTATATCACAATTAATTGGCGACCCTACATTAGTATGCATATTCCCATTTTCACGCCGAGGTAACGGCATGTTTCTGTCTTTTATTTCTTTATATTTTATATCTTCGTTTTCAGGTGTATTAATCCTATTGTCACCATTGAGTAAACATTTCATTTGAGGATTTTTAGCCATCAACAAGTGATTTTAAAAAAGGAGTATCCACATATCTAAAATGTAGAAGGAGAAAATTCTATCACGCTTATTAAATATTCACGCATCGCTGCATTTTGCAATCGTCCTGCTCAGAAAGCCACCCCCGGAAAATGTAATTCAAACTAGTGAAAAACACAGATCTGCCGGGGGGGGAGAGGAAACAATTATTTTGACTAATGCTTATATGAAGTATAGACCTTTATAATTCAAGATGGCGGCCTCCTCTTGCAGGTTTGCGTTGAAATTTGGGCGTTTAAAATGTGTAAGTGACTTGAAACCTTTTCTTTTCAATTTAATTTGGTTGTATTTAAACTATGCGTCTTCGTTTTCCCATCACAACAGGATAGTCGGCTTAATTTACAGTTTCAGCCTTTTAGATCTAACTCATTTGAGGCTTTTATATGTATTATTAAAAAAATTATACGAAGTGACTATATGACCGGCAGCCGGTCACGGTTTATCAAATACTAAATGGCCGGCAGTCCAGTGACTATTGTTAAAGTTGAATTTTTATAATATAAACCTATCCCCAACCCCAAACCCTTTTCTAACCCTAACCCCTAACCCTAACCTTTTGAGAGTTAGAAAAGTCGGAAAAAAAAGTTTGAAAAATTTTAAGAAAAAACAATGCTAAGTCAGACAAAACACATCCCGACCCCGACTGCGTTTAACTTTTCGCACGCAGCGCCCTTGCCGTATGAGCTAACGGCAAGCTCGGTAAAAGTTAACGCAAACAAAAGTTTTTATATTCAACTATAGTCACTAGACTGCCGGCCATTTAGTATTTGATAAACCGTGACCGGCTGCCGGTCATATAGTCACTTTGAAAATTATACATCAATAGTCAATGGGCTATTCCATTTAATATCCGTACACCCCCTGTCGAGGATACATGTTTTTCATTGTTATACCCCTGAAGAATTCCAAGCTCAAAACCTTTTACCCCTGAAGAATTCCAAAATTCCAAGCTCAAAATCCTTTACCCCTGAAGAATTCCAAGCTCAAAACCATTTACCCCTGAAGAATTCCAAAATTCCAAGCTCAAAACCCTTTACCCCTGAAGAATTCCAAGCTCAAAACCCTTTACCCCTGAAGAATTCCAAGCTTAAAATTTTTTACCCCTGAAGAATTCCAAGCTCAAAACCTTTTACCCCTGAAGAATTCCAAGCTTAAAACCCTTCAGCCCTGAAGAATTCCAAGCTCTGAAAAATATCAAAGTCAAACCTCTTTACCCCTGAAGAATTCCAAGCTCAAAACCCTTTCCCCCTGAAGAATTCCAAGCTCAAAACCCTTTACCCCTGAAGAATTCCAAACTCAAAACACTTTACCCCTGAAGAATTCCAAGCTCAAAACACTTTGCCCCTGAAGAATTCCAAGCTCAAAACCCTTTACCCCTGAAGAATTCCAGGGATCCTCGACAGGGGGGGTGGTACGGATATTAAATGGATAGCCCAATTCGGTACTTTACATTTGTAGTCGGAGAAAGTTGACGAAATGTTATTTTATAATGTTTGCCGTGGATAGAGGTCCTATACAGGATCCCAATATGCTATGGCTATTTATAATTTACACAACATTATGCACCAGTCAAAGTAAACCCCGACCTCCCACCCAGGACAAAGAGGGGACTTGGTGGGGATTTAGTGGCTTTTTGTCATCGAATTCTGTCCCAACCATGTCGGGAATTTGTTGGTTTTGTCATTCTGCCGAATTATGCCGGGAGATAATGGGGATTGTTAGGGGATTGTCTGCGGCCATTTTGTACTATTTGTACTGTTTTGTCCAATGGAATCCCCAGGTTCTACCATTTTATACCATGTGACAAAGGACAAAATGGCGTGCTCGTAAGGAAATGAAATCGAGAGGAATTTTATAAATATATTATTAATTTAATTTCTTTTTAATATATATGTTAATACCGGTTAATATGTCCATCCATCCATGGAATCTATTGTTGTGGAAAGCTCGACATTTGTTTGTTTATATTAATATGTTTTTATCGTTCTTTTGAGTTTTGGAACAAAATATTAATATTTTAAAATGTGGACGGTTTATGCGGCGGCCCGGAGATTGTCGAGGAGATATTATGCAGGAGATAAATTCACTCACATGACTTACAATTTCCCCCCGGGGGGTGGGGCATTTTTTGTCTTTTGCTAGAACATTTTGTCCCATATTGTGGGGTATTTGTCTGTTTTGGTACGGTATTCAAAACCAATCCCCACCTATATCCCGGGGTGAGGGGGGTTGGGGTTTACTTTGACTGGTGCATTACACGTGCATGTTTATAGGCTATAGTGCCTTCATTAAGGCCATAGGAATGAAAGTATTAGAATACCATCCGAAAATATTTGAAAAGTAATGCGGGTTTTTTCATTATTTATTATTTAGCAATTTTGATTAGAACATATATTCAGTGTGGAAGATAACGGTCGGCAATCGGCCATTTGCTGAACAAAAACAACAAATGGCCGATCAACTTTATTCTGGTCAGCCATTTTGACCGATCAAATATATACAAAGATTCCAATACTAAAATTCGATTACGAAGACCCAATCAAAGTGCTCGGAGGCCGAAGACCCAGAACTATCTTTTTCACTAAGTGACTGGGATACTTGGTTTGGCAACAGTGATGAGTCAGACGAATGAATTCAAACGATATAATCGAACATTAAATTCTTAAAAGTAGAACCTGTTGTGTTTATGCACAGTACTTTACACCAAGACGTTTATATTCCAGCCGTTATGTTCTATCTCCTATATAAAGAGTTAAGATTGGCCATTTTACTTATGCATACACTTAGGCCTCTTTTACTGTACACAAGCAAATTTTCTTTGCTAAGGTTAGCTGTCAAGTTGTGACAAGTTTTATTTGCCTGTGTGTATGGAGAAATGTTGCAAGTACGTTTTTCTTTGACAAGTTTATTTGTTGCCATATTTCTCCATCACACCCCGGCAAATAAAACTTGTTAAAGTAAAACTTGGCAAAGAAAATTTATATAACAAATTAACAGTTTTATTAAGATTTAAAACTCGCGCCGGCGCCGCGTCCTCGAATCGAGTGTGGTGTGTCCGTGTGTGGCAGCGTACATTTGTTCTAACTTTGTAGGTTTCTATATAGGACATTTCCATGTAAATAGAGATGTATGACGTTTGTGATTTCATGTTTTGTATTAACTTTCATCGATATAAATGTTTCTAAAGTTATCTCATGCAGTATCGTGTAAAAAATTATTAAGAAAGTTGGCCGACCATTCTTGGCAAATGTCCGACCAACTGACCAGTTGATCGGACATTTGTCCGACCAAAGCGAAATCGTTATAATCCACACTGCATATTTTTTGGTGTGTAAAAGAGCGATTTTGAAGGTTCCTCCCGCAATAAAGTCATGCGTAGTTCGTCTTGGCGGATTATGCATGACACTTTATAGGAACCAGGGCCGGATTAACCATGTGGCAGATGCGGCATATGCCGCGGCCCTCGCGCTTATGGGGGCCTCACGCTTTACTGTGCCACGCCCATTGTTACGAGAACACGCCCATTTTCTATTGGGACACGCCCATTTTAGGTGCCTTGCGAATTCAGATGCCACCTCGCGCATTTAGGGCCCCTAGGCTTGGCAGTTGGCTCCAAGAAAATATGCAATACCTGTATGCATGTATAAATCTCCAGTTGTGCTGAGCTGCTATATGATCCTGTTTATACTTGTTGACCCAACGACTGGGCCAGGCAGGCCATTGTCAGCTACCGTTGTCGATGGAGGCTTTATTATTTAGCATTATTAATTTTGCACTTTCCCATTGATTCTTAACCTGCATTTTTTACGTCTTCTAGTTCTAATTTTCTGGGCAATAGGCTGTGGCTGATGGGGGCCCCTAACTGTCGGAGTTTTTTAACTAACCCTACCTAATGAGCGATATCCCAGTCTGCTAAGCTGCATATTATATCATACACAAAACCGAACATTGTTCATTTATTTATTTAATTGTCACATAAACAAATATTATAAAATGAATTTAGACTTTTTTTGTGTGTATGCAGGCATGAAAAATGCTTAACTGGAAAGCAGCCTTTAAGCACTGAGATTCCCAGCAACAAAAGTGTGGTATGGTGACATGCTAAATTCACCTTGTTGACATACACTCCGGCATGCTTGAAATACAACCAATTGTTGCTAGTTGTATTAACATTATCCTCAACAGTCAAAAGCAAAAACGAAACATACAGTAGTACACTGACTACACTCTAAGAACATGGGTAGAATGTCTTTTCGGCTCAGTTAGTCTACTGGACTGGTTACCAAATTGGAATATGGTCCATCCAGTCAGTATTAGGGGTGCACTGATTAGTTCCAGTGTTCCAGGAAATTTGGCCCCCTAGCTTTCAGTAAATCCCCTTACAGTAAATTCCCCCCACCGCAGGCCTTAAAATATCTTTTGCAGGGCCGTCTGACAAAATGTCCGGTGACGTTGAGTTTGGGTCGGACATATGTCCGATGACCTTCAGTTCATTTTTGACTCGGAAATAAGTCCGAATGACACAAATGAATAAACGGTAAATGTTGTAAAGATATTAAATAATTTGTTTCTTTCATTCTTATTTCCAAGCCAAAATTAACTTGCTTGCCAGAACAGCAGTATTAAAAAAGACTTCGGCAACTTAAGCCCGTTTTCCACTTCACCATTTCGCTCGCCGCCCCGCGCTCGACAACGTTAAAACAACATTTCCAGTTCACCTTTTATACAATAGTACTCTGATTTTCCATTTAACATACAAGCCTCTAGTCCTGGGCTAGGGTACATTTTGATTTACGTAGGACAAAGCTACAGTTCGGTCGGTTACCAGTACACTCGGGTCGGACAAACAATAAACCTCTGTTTCACTTTGGTCGGACAGAATGTCCGGTGGTTTCCTCCCTACGTCGGACAATTTCACGAATGGGTCGGACAATGTCCGTGACCGACCGATATTTTAAGGCCTGCCCCCACCCCATATTTCCGAGGATATTTGCCCACCCGTCATATTTCTGAGGAAATGTGTACCCCAGGAGGACATTATTCCTGGGAAATTGGACAAATCCATTTATTAATCCAGTCTTAAGATAATCATGACATAATCGAGTTTTATAACCTTGTAAATGCTGAATTACTGCATGTACATGTACTTTAGACGACTCAGGCAATTAGCTTACACCTGGGCACGTCGCTCACGATTTCCCAAAAATTTGCATGAAAGCAGGTGGTTATAATTTAGACCTCGCATAGTTTCACTATTTATTAAGGAATCCATATAAGTCAGGGTTGTCAAGCTGAGCACATAAATCATAATAAATCTATAGTGCAGTTTTTTATGTAAAATCCACCATTTGGATTTAGTTGATGACCATGACGAGATTTTTGCGGTTAATGACCTAAAATAATGAGTATTTTTGCCATGATTGTTTTTGTGTGTCAATTTCACTACTCAAACTAAACAATTTCCAACAAACCAAAACACAGTGATTTGTTATCTTTCAGCTGAACACTGCAAACACATGGCTGACTACACGGTTACTGTCAAGTCTACCCAAAGAAAGTCAACATGTTGCACCCAGATATGACTTTGTGGACAAATATGATTTCGCAATTTATGCCCGTGGTCCTGGTAGCCTGAAAGCTAAGACCATAGAAGCGGCAAGGATATCCATAGTACGAAAGACCAAAACTCGGCAAATGTGGAAAATCGAAGCAACAACACCTGTAACGAAGAAACCACTTGGAAGTCGCATGGGAAAAGGACAGGGCAAAGTAGATCATTACGTGGCGGAAGTCAAAGAAGGTCAAGTTGTTTTTCAGTTTAATTGTGAAAATGAAACTCAAGCCAGTGAAGCTTTCAGACTGGTGACTTTCTTACTGCCTATGAAACTTTATCTCAGAAAACGTCCTCCGACCAATAAGATATTGTGGACAGAATTTTAGACCATAGGTATTAAATTCCATTACTGCCTGGTGCCTACAACAAACGCAATAAAACAAGTTTATCGACACAGTCTATTGTTCTTAATTATCTTCAAAATGGAGCTGTAGTATGGAAATGTTTTTATATAAATAGATTGTTGTGGTTCAATACAACGTCACCTTGGCTATAGAGCTTCATTTTCGTGATAGCCACGTTGGACTTTAACTAATAGGGAGCTTAAGATGCACCAAATCTGCGGCGCGGACGCGACTAGAAAACAGTCGCTAATAATAAGAGACTAGTTTTACTTTGTTTTTCTCGTGTCCCTGGCTTTGTTTACCAACAACAATCCATAGTTTTTATACCCGTGAAGCAGGGCTCGAATTTTATCGCGGCAATTGCCGTAGAGGGAGAACAAAATGCCGTGGATCATTGCGTATAGTGTAATTTTTATACTATTCACTGCGCATTACTACTTTGATACTGATCCTACTTTGATGTTGATCAAATCATGCGCAAATTACTATTTTAGTCAGTTTTCTTCGAGAAAAAACACTAAAGAAATATTACGTAGTCGTAGACATGTTTCTAGCTTGCCAAAAATCCAAACTATTAACAATGAAATTAAAGTTTTATTACAGTAATTTGAAAAATGCCGTGGAAACTGCCAAAATTGCCGTAGACAGCTGCTATGTTCTACGGCAATTTTTAACGCCATTGCCGTCGATTGATTTAAGGGAAATTCGAGACCTGCCGTGAAGTGAAACTGATAATAACGGCAGTTTTTCGTCACGTCCGCGTCGTAGATTTGGTGTATCTTAAGGCCGGTTTACACGGGCAATTTTTGCTGCGATTTTAGTTGGGAATTTTCTCCTTTTGGAGGATGCGAAGGAGTAGATGAGTTATAAATGTTCCAGGTTGTGAAATCTTATAACAACATCTTAAATAATCTACTCCTTCACATTCTCCAAAAGGAGAAAATCGCAACTAAAATCGCAGCAAAATGTCACATGCACGAAAACGAGGCTTTATGGCCTGCTCGCAGGTCAATCGAAATTTCGGACAAATGGTGCTCTCTCACTTTTAATATTTATTAAAATATTGATTGACTTTAGACTACAATATCTATAGTATAATATACAAATCATACCCAGTATTAGTCGTGTTGCCCTGCTGACCATCTAATCATATTATTTTACTTATTTCTAACTATATACACGTAATAGACTGTTTATTGCAAAATACACTCTTTCCCTAACAGCCTCGTTTTCATGTGGTTACTTCCTCATGTTTCGTACATAATACAGTTAAGGATGGCCGGATAGGTTTAATTGGGCTCAAGATCAAGGAGAAACATACTCGTAGACGGCACATGGGGATATAACTTTTATGGCTTATGCATAGATATTTTATGTGCTCATCCTCGTTCTCAGGGCCTCTCGGCCGCGCGCGACCTTCATAGGCCCTGGAATACACGGAACCGGAAGTGCAAGAAATCTTGCAGTAGTTTCTAAAGCGCATACTCTTGAATTGGGACGCTTTAGCACCCGTAACAATTTTCACAGAGACGTATTACGAAGAAACGAAGTATTTGTGTTGACATATTTTGATAGAATAATTTTGCCTAGCGAAAACTGCTCAACATCTGGGAAATAGCAGTTCTCTGAGAAGCCAATCTCTCCCTGGCTTTAGTCCTCTAACCCAGAGCCTAATTTTCAACGAGTGAAGGAGTAAAAATGGCTTTGTGGACGAGAATGTTATGTGAAAACAGGCAAATATGGAAACGAGACCATTGGGGCAAAAGTGCGACAAACAGTAAAGTCTATTGACCATTAGAATAACAATCACGATGGGACTACATAAGTCATAACCAATCATACTACGTTTGGCAAATTATTAACACGGTGTGGTTGTAATATTATGACTTCATTTTGCCATGTCTGCAAAAAATATAAAAGAAGAATCATTACATAAATTCCACATTCAATTGTAGCTGGTCTTAACGAATTTAGATTCATGATATTTATACTATTGCAAGGAAAGTGTTGCCTCTGGCCCGATGCTACCGATATATTGTGTGCCCAGTCATTGTGCGATTTATAAATAACCCAGTGTCTTCATTCAAATTCTGAAATTTGGATCCGAAATGAATAATTTCAATACTCAGACTACGTTCACACTACGCAGGTGCGAAATAATGACGCCATGTTTTACGTCTGCATGTTCACACGAAGCCGTTAGAGTTTCGGTACGGATTCGCAAAACGAGCTCAAGTAGTAAAAAAAAATAATAAAAATATAATAAAAATGCTAAAGTAGAGCAAGATAAAGACGGTGCCGCTGTTCACTAGCCTCGTACCCAGGCGCTTATAAGGAAAATCGCGCTAAGTAAGCACTTCAGTGTTCAGTGGTTAAGCGTTGTTGAAGTGCTTGCTTAGCGCGATTTTCCTTATGAGCGCCTGGGTACGAGGTTAGCTGTTCACACAAAGCCGCTAAGCGCTCCGTTTTCATTTCACTCCGTTTTTGAAACCAAACTCAAATTTTTCTATGTTGGTGTTGTGTACTCAGGTGAATATGATGTTTGTGATGTTACTCTGAGTGTATATCCACACCGGGCGAGCTTGAAAAATATACCCGGCCGCGGTGGGAATCGAACCTACGACCTTTGGAATACTAGCCCAATGCTCTGCCAACTGAGCTACGCGGTCAGGACGGTTCGAGTTAGTGATATTTCGGAACAGAATCTAGTTCCTTCGATACCAATGTAATCTAGTAATATGATTTTTCTATGTTGGGCTAGTATTCCAAAGGTCGTATGTTCGATTCCCACCGCGGCGGGCAGCTCGCCCGGTGTAGATATACACTCAGAGTAACATCACAAACATCATATTATTCACCTGAGTACACAACACCAACATAGAAAAATCATATTACTAGATTACATTGGTATCGAAGGAACTAGATTCTGTTCCGAAATATCACTAACTCGAACCGTCCTGACCGCGTAGCTCAGTTGGCAGAGCATTGGGCTAGTATTCCAAAGGTCGTAGTTTCGATTCCCACCGCGGCCGGGCATATTTTTCAAGCTCGCCCGGTGTGGATATACACTCAGAGTAACATCACAAACATCATACTCAAATTGTTACGACAAAAGTGACGTTTTCACACAATTTCGCCCCAGCGTAGTGTGAACACGACGGCGGTGAACCCGGCGTAGTATGAAGTACGAACATAGTCTCAGAATCAGTCAAACAGTCTAGTAATTGTTTTGTATCTTATTGACTATACAATAATGTATTTCGAACTATTAAAATTAAAATTTATTTTATGTAAATATATGCTTTATTCCTACCTTCCATTGCATAATAATATAAGGTTTTGTACAGCACATAAGGTAGACTGATCATTTTGCCCTGTTATAACATGGCGGTCCATAACCACATGAACGGCATCACATTCGCTGGCTAAAATATAAACCAATTAAATTAACGTTTCATGCATCATCCCCCACCTTGACTTAGCCTGCTTACCCTTGCCTCTCACAACAAGCATACTCAATATCAAACACACGACTACACTGTTTTCAACTTAGGACCGCCTTAAATGGAATGGATTTTAAGTTTGTTTCTCACGGGCTATGGTCAGAGAAGCAGAACATCCTTCTTCAACACATGCATAAAAACGAATTGATGTAATAGAGATGCGAAAAATTTAATTTTTGCATACTAAAGATGCAAAAAATTCCTGCCAGAGATATAATCTTCAACTCGGAATTTCTATCTACAAAAACCCTTCAACTAAACACGGTAGTGCATGTATTTTCTTACCACTGTACGTCCCTCCATGATCCTTTATGAAATCTTCCGCAATTATAGGAAGGGAGTTAAAATTCTCAGCTCTAGCTAATTCAAACAAAGATGGCTAGATTGAAAAAAAAAATGAAGAAAATGACCAAGGGTTCATCAAATCAAGTAATTGGTGTTGGGAAGACAATTTCTAAGAAACTTACAGCTGTCAAAGAATAATTCTTGAAACTCCATGATGATTTGTTGTTTTCATTCTTTGCTGAAAATAATGCAGCCACGCCGTATCCCACAGCACAAATTGGTTCTGAAAAAAATACTTTGTAAGAAATATCGCGAAATGTTCAGGTAAAGCGGATAGTGGAAATAGAGGCAGAAACTTTCTGTATTTCTTTCTGTGCAAAATATGGTGCAAATGACACGAAAAACCTATCTGTGCGGCCTTTTCTACGTATGCTTGAATTGCATGAACATGCATTTTTTTCCATGAGTAGGGGATTGCTCGAAATTTTTTTTGATTTCTGCAACCTCCCCCTAAAATATCGAATGGTCCGTCCCTTACTTGATGAAAGCTAAATTTCTGAATATTCCGACATGGAATCGGACCGAAGGGCTTTATACGCTAAAACTGGGGAGGGACATTGGGTTCCGTTTGGGATCTCTCCATATTAAACTCTCAGTGGACACCCAAGTTTAGTAGCAAGTTAATATTCCTGCAATTCCGAGGACAAGATACAACACTTACTTTTCTGTTCAATAAAACGGTTTAACAAGCCCGCCATGACTTCATTCTCAGCTAAATCATATAAAGCACCCGGGGAACTTGGTATAAGTATCGCAGAAAACCTAGATGCTGAAAAATAATTTTTGGGGGTCAGGAAAGTTACAGCAAATGGGAGAGTAGACACAGGGAATAGAAGAGTTTAAGTAAATACAGAAAGTGCTTATTTTTCCGGTCACTGAAACCAACGAGCTTTGGCTATTTGTCCGTGAATTAATTTGATTAGAGAGCTTATAAGCTTCGCGTTATACGTCAAACGGCAAATGCCAGGCGAAAAAAGATTTTACAGTATCAGGCAATAAAGAGTAAATGAACTTGCTGTTTTAAAACTGAAATACATAATTATTCTTTCGACGCAAGAAAGAAAATATGAAACGAAAACGTTCAACGAAAATTTTGCCAAGAAAGTTCGAACCTGCCGTTTATCGTTTCCAGAAATGTGAAGATTAAACTCCCTATTGGTTCATTTCTTCGTTCTGTCAGCTTACTAAAATGACTCTCTCCTCCGCAGAGGCTTTAGTTGACTATGATTACGATTAGTATTGAGACACATTTCACTACACTTTACATGGCGGATCGTGGAACACGAGCGGAGAAGCTGGGCGAAGGAGCGCAGGCGGGAAAGGGCGAAGGCAAGGAAAGACGCGAAGCCTCTTCACGATTTGCCTAATAAAGTGGGACAAAGTGTAACATCGAAACAAAAGGTGATTTTTAAGCTAAATAACATACGCCTTTTTGAAAATAAATTATAATTTAATGCATGATTGATTCACCTCACTGACTAGTGGTTGTATCTTTGTGGATGCATGGTTAAAAGTAATAAGAGTTTGTTTAAGAATTTATTAAACTCGCCAGGCAAAAGTATGTTCGGAATGAAATCTAGACAAGGTCACGTTTGTTTATAAATATTGCTGAAGTAGAAATAGTTGAAATGGTATTTTCAGTCTTGATAATAAATTTAATAATGGTTCTGTATGCTACATACTCATTTTTTATTTATTTAAAATTGTATTTAATACAAATATAAATTTCTCTGCTTATATTTACAAGTATTTAAGCAAGCAATGTTTACTTCTTCTCTTCGACTTCGTTTCTCGGACAAAACCATTATACTCGACAGAGTTTCTTCGCTTGCATATTGCCGAACCAAAGCATCGCCTTCTACCAAAACCTGTTCGCTAAATACGTTGTTTCTATGCATTGTTTTACAGTGTAAACTAGATGGAGACCTTGTCTGGAAAAAATAGCAGATGTTTTCTCGGAAACTGGAAATAACATTTTCTTATTTCGTAGAACTAGTAAATAATCTCTTTGTGAGCTTGTTGCAGTATTATAAAGAGATCTTTTATGTTGCGTTTGATAATTATCCTCCCCTCGGTTTACTGCCATATTGGGTGTGGAATCGTGCAGAGGCTTCGCGCCTTCCCTCGCCTTCTCCCTTTTCCGCCTGCGCTCCTTCGCCCAGCGACTCCGCTCGTGTTCCAAGATCCGCCATGTAAAGTGTAGTGAAATGTATCTCAATACTGACCGTAATCATAGCCAACAAAGCCTCTGCGGAGGAGAGAGCTTTATTGTGTGAAACAACCGCCTGGTCATTTCAATCAACCAATCAAATTAATTCATGGACAAATAGCCAAAGTCGTTGGTTTCCGTAACTGAACAAATAACAACTTCGTTAATTATGATAAAGATTAATTATTGCCAATCGC
Organism: Paramuricea clavata; assembly: GCA_902702795.2. Classification (NCBI taxonomy): domain Eukaryota; kingdom Metazoa; phylum Cnidaria; class Anthozoa; order Malacalcyonacea; family Plexauridae; genus Paramuricea; species Paramuricea clavata. The sequence continues at coordinate 32,209 of CACRXK020000760.1, read as the reverse complement.
ATAGCAGGAAATAATGGTGGAACCTGACATCTAGGATCTGATTTCAGACCTGACTAAGCTGACAGAAACTTTAGGGCATTGCATAATCCCTGACAGACACAGAAATAATTTATTAGGAAGAATTAAAATATTAAACTTAGGATCCCAGAAACAAAAATATTATTTCCTGTTATGACCAACCGTGTAGCAATCTAGAATATATCATATTAGTCACACATACTAGCCGGATGGTAGTGTCGCAAAAACGTTAGCGTAAACATACGGGTCTCAACAAGTACAAGGCCTTTGGCTCATTTGGCCATATTAAAACTTCTAAATACTTTCACATGCATTCATTTTGTCTTGTTAGCAGTTTGTTGTTTTTCTATATTTTTGTATATTCCCACGTGCAGATTCATTTTGTCTTGTTAGCAGTTTGTTGTTTCTCTATATTTTTGTATATTCCCACGTGCAGAAAAATGTTTAAATCAAAATATTATTATTAATACCAAAGAAGCACCAATCGGGGAAGGAACTGTATGACATCAATATATAGCTGAAAATTGGATTTATTAAAAAGCGCGCATGTTTATAGACCAATCATGGCGCACCAACCTTGAATGTTTTCCAGTTTGCCAGGAACTGAAATTGTTTTCGTTCTAAATTCATTGATCCATCTCTTGCTACTGTCGTCAGACCTGATGTACTCAATCTGGCGACCCTTCAGTTGAGAAATTTGAAATCACAAAAAGTTGCCGAGCGGACATAAACAGGACTAGGTTAACACCCTCTTTATAATTCACATATATATTTTCCTGAAGAAATATATATTTGTCCTTTTACTTTATTGAAGTTGTTACGGTTTTTCAGATGTGCTTTAATTTTTTATTTAATACAGTAGCCTTTCCGTTTGTACCAGCAACAGGGACGCAGGAACCAGGTACGTGCCCCATTTTTCAAAGGACTAAAAGTGTCCTGTTTTGTGATGAAAAGTGCCCTTTTTGTACACGCTAATGTCACTGTAAATACTAAATTAACATCAAAGGTGCCCTTTTTGTTTCGAAATTTCCATGTTTTCTAAAAAAAATTTGGTCGAAAACGTACAATTTCGGTATGGTATGACGGTAAAATTTTTCTTCACCCCCTTGGACTAGCAATTTAAACCCCGTACAGAAGAGCAAGATTTCCTTGACACGTTTACTTTCTCGTGTGTACGGTCAACAAGCTTTCCTTGACAAGTTTCCATTGACAAGTTTTGTTGCTCGTGTGCTCGGAATGTTCTTAAAAAATTATCTCACGTCAAAATTGCCTTTTTGTTTGCAAAAACCACAGAAGTATTTTTATGTACACTTGCATGTCAAAAATTTGAAGTTGAAAACTTCTAACTTTTGAACTTTTAACAATGATATTTTCGGAAAATTTTCTGTCCGTGGAAATTTTTCTTGAGTGCAAATGGACTGTGTAACACAGCTGGAACAATAATTTTTCAACTATAAAAACATTGATAGGCTAAACATCAAGCTATATACTGCGTGAAATGTAAGGCAAAAAATTTAAAATACTGTGTATGACTAAGATTTCCAGCAACAAATGGTGGTCCCCCCCCCCCCCCCGACGTAGTTCCGACGTTTCCGTCGCTGAATCCGAAAACCAATTATTAATACTTACACTGACTGACACCGCGTGAGTAACATTAATGAAAAGATAGTTCCCAAGTTACTAGACTCAGTATACAAGACTCAGTATACTATACAACATTTAAATTACAATATGGCTATAAACACCAAGCTCAGACAATCACACATTCACTGGAACATCTCAATAAAGAAATATAATTGCATAATTTGCTTGTTTCACTCCTTATAATGAATTTTAATATGCAAAGTACACTACATATACTGTATCCAAATATCCCCAGGTGATATTTTTCCTTGAACAGCAAATACTACATCACGACGAGAGGAATAGGGGAGATATTCAATACTGGTGCATCACTACCTGTACAAAAATACTACAACAGAATAGTGCAACTTACAGTAAGAACTAAATGCGATATTTAACAAGATAGTACCTGAGGTGTAACAATTTGAACATTGAATGTTGAGTTTGTCAAGGTAAATGCATGAATAAATGATGACGCAGACACACCTTGAAAGAATAGCGAAGTTATTATTAATAATTATTATTGAAGTTATTATTAATAATAATTATATTAAGAAATATGTCTCTATCTGTCTGTCTGTGTGCTTGCTATCCCAGGTATGGTAAAAGAACTATGTGACTGTATACTATGCATAAATTATACTATGCATGAATACAGAATTTGACTCATTAAGGAGGGGGGGTGAGGGGGGGGGGGGGGGGCGGGTTCCCGTTAAACCTGTATACAGCTATTTCAATTAAGGATGTCCCCCGAGCAAAGCGGAAAAGTCGAATACGAGCGCGAAAGGCTGCTGGGAATATAAATGAATGAATTTATTAGCGATTCCCAGCAGCCTTTCGCGCTCGTATTCGACTTTTCCGCTTTGCTCCGGCGACAACCTTAATTGAAATAGCTGTATGCACTATTAAGCTCATCCTAGGCTAACAGTTCTATGCCACATCCTGATTTTAGTTGGCAAACAACGCATCTCCTGCTCGTGATTTTAGAAGTTCAATTCAAATCCCCACAAACATGTCATTATAACAAATCATGCTTTGACACTCATTTATTTTGTAACTGACGCTCTTTTGTATTATAACCTGTCACAACCCTTTCAAACACTCAATTTGCAACCAAGATACATGCTATACAAACCAGATAAAACCTACATAGACTCAGGGTAAACATAACCAAGGTACAGTAAAATGTACATACAAAACAGATACGATGCAAGAGCTAGTATGCGGCAGCCAATGAAGTTCAAGGTTGTATAAGTTTGATGGACATTAAACTGAAGAGTTTCAACTGAAGAAGTTGTGCTTGTGATGCAGTACTGGTCATCACTTGTTGGGCAGATTTTAAATTTTTAGGTGAATAGCAATATTGCCAAAATTGAACAAACTGAATATACTGTACTTATATCTACCAGCTATATGACAGGGGTCATATATTACAGCTGTAATATTCAGTAAAACCTGAAATCAGCCAAAAACTGCAATGCTCGAAGATAAACTTACTGGAAATGTAAAGTGATGTTCAATACGTACTGGATTTAAGCTACAGTAAGTTAAGGTAAGATTCTTTGCTTACAGAATTAGTATATAGGTAATCATGCGATGGCGAGTACAATTAGGGATTAATAGTATGAGTGGTGTTTGGAAATTTGGCCAAAATTGGACAATTATTGTACTATTTTAAAATCCCTAATTGTACGGGCAACATCGCATGATTATTTGTTGATTATTAGCACGACAAAATTAGATAATTCTCAGTGTCAACATCATATATTCTCTCGCCAAAGCCCAGTCCTGCCAGATTTTCAACCAAAACTTGGTGCTTTTATTCGTATTTTCATTTAGTTCTTTTGCTTTAAGTTCCTCTGCAGGGCAATTTCATTTGTGTTTAAATACCTTTCTACCATTTTGTTTGTTTTGGGAAAATAATTATTGTGCTGCAGTACAATTAATGAAATAATTCTACTCTCTCAACCAATCAGCATCCAGTAATTTTGTCATGCTAATAATAAATGCATAACCCATTATACTAGAGTGCAGGGCTCGAAATAGCGGGCTGCCAATGGCCAAAAGCAGGCCATATTTTAGAAATGGCAGGCAAAAATAAATTTGAACTGCCAAGTAAAAAAAAATGGCAGGTGAAATTCTATAGAATTGATATATTTCATTTCATTTGCTTACCACAACTCATATAATTATACTAGATCATTTAGTTGACTAAATACGTTTATGTTTGAAATGTAAAATAGTGTAAATCCAAGTTTACTGTAGTAAAATAGACAAGTCTAAAAATAATAAAAATGCATATGATGAAAATATTGATTTTTACAATATGACTCATACAGGTATGAGCCATTGCCATTTGGCCATTCAATGAATAAAAATGGCCAGCTAAAATTTACATGTATTTCACCTGCCAAAAAATTTTAAACTGGCAGACCATATTTTTTCTCTATTTCGAGCCCTGCTAGGACAACCTCGTTCCAAGAGGGAAGAGCCTAGGAACAAGGTTGCTGCTAGGGTGGATTCTGCAGCAAGAATTTGGAGATCTCTGGTGAGGATCAAGTTATGATACAGCTTAGAGTATCGGCATAAGATTTTCATTTCTAGCCAGTCTGTGTGTTGGCTTAGTACATTTCAGTCTTTTGGTATGTTCTCTACTGATCCTTTTCAAACACTGAATGTATTAAATTATATATTACAATTTTAAATGTGAGAACATCTCAAGGCTTCATATTTGTGGATCATGTGCATGTAATGCACATCCCGTGTCACCGGCGATTATGCACATGCAATTAGCCTTTCCCAAAAAAGATCACAGTGCATTCTGGGATCGTTTGGAGGGACAAAATATATGGTGACAGGCGTCAAATATGTGAAGGAGTAGAAGTATCTAGTACTATCAAATATCAACTTTTTAGACGAAAATGAAATATTTCCTTTTTACATTAAACATTTGATTTAAATGTGTGTTAGCTGCCATATTTCTTGTCCCTCCAACATGGTCATGGGATTCGCATGACTAGACCCAGGACTTTGGAACATGGCCATAGTGGAAAGTAAGGGACTTAAGCAAGAGATCTCCTGCGGAAGGAACAAGGTAAAAAATTCTATTGCGGAAATATTTTGCGGAAGAAAAACGTAAAATAAAACTTGCAGAAGAAAATGTAAAATAAAAGTTGCAGAAAAAAATGGAAGTCAAAATTTGCGAATTAGGCAAAGATTGCTAAAGCCAAAACAACATATTCTCTATTGTAAATTGACTACTGACAACAATACCAGAGCTCTCTTCGCCTGCGCAGATTGCAAAAACATTTCCCCACCTGGATGCAAGCAAGGCAAGGGGCTTTGATTGAGCCAGTAGTCACTGGATAGCAGTTCATAGCACATTTATAATATAAAATATTTATAATATGAAGTGTCTTGCTTTTTCACTATAAATAATACTACACACGTAAAAACGCTCAGGTTGATGCAATACTGATGAAAACAGGATTGAACAATGTTTTGCTGCCCACATTGTTCATAGCTGTCAACAATATTTTAATATTGTAAATATATATATTTAAAAATATATTGTTACACCCGATTCAGGCTCAACAATATTGTTCATTATTATTTATTTAAAAAAATCCTGGTTTCTGATTGGCTAACAGCCAACTGTGAAATTGTCATATCAACTCAATCACTAACCAAATACGGATTTTTCACATTCATACTAGCAAAATTACATCAAAGAGTCAATATGAAAAAAATTTGGACGTGTTTGCGCCATATTACTATGACGATGAGAATCATATTGACTCGCTGACGCCATTGATATGATGCAACAACGGTTGCCGAAGGACTAAGGAATTGTTTTTTTCTTAATACAACTAAAATACAAATGTTTGTATAAAATAAAAATAAATAATAAATAATTTTTTTATTAAATAAATTTTTTATTAAAATATAATAAAACAATTAATTATTGAATTCGGTTTTCGGACAATATGAAGAATTATCAAGCCCTCAGTTTTCTGTTATCAACCTCAGCCCAGTCTGCATTCTATATTTTGTCCCCGCCACATATTTCCGCCAGCATTTTTTGCGAAAATAAATTCCCAGCCAGAAGCTGAAAAAAACTTGACATTATCCTTCCGCCAACCGCCATCTACTGATGGAATAAAAATCACACTGGAAACCTTTGTTTTAAAGATGATACGAATGAGTCGGTCAGAGTCAGACATGACAGATAATCAATCTTGGCTTGTAAATTTATAAACAAGTTATTCACTGTATTATACATGGAAGTGCAACAATAAATACATAAATTGCAGTTATTGCTTTAATAAAATGTTAAATGCATAATATATAAATGAAACGTAATATTATAAATAAAGGCAATATGAAACACAAGCAATATTGGATGATTATTGCAAGAGTAAAAGTATATATAAATCCCAACGTGAAAGAAAGAAAAACCCTTGTGGTGAAAGTAAATGTGATGAACATTAAATCGGTTGACTAATTACCATAAAGATTAGTTTTGCTAGCGCCTAGCGACTCTTAGCACATGTTTACGGCCTTGGTCTCGGAGCAAACACTAACAGGGCTCTGGGGGGACTGGGAACAAGATCTTACGACAAGTATACCCGGGGGCCGGGAATCGCGAATATATACGAATATATATATTTTATTTTCAAACAGATGGTTTTCTGTTTTTCATGCTTTGTCGGTTCAATTACAGAATACAGAAGAAATTTTATTTGCTTGTTGACAGCAATTGTTGTACACCATTTCTTAATCGTGAAAATTCCTCTTGTTACGCCAGTTTCCCCGCCAAGCACAGCTTAGATGCTGTGATGCCTGCCAAATGTTCCTTGGCGCGGTCATTCAGACCTTGCTGCCCGCCACGGATCTGTGGCGGAAGGGCCCCCGGATGCAGACTGGACCTCAGCCTTCGGCTTCGGTTGATAATGGCAAACTTCCGGCTTGATAATTCTTCATATCGTGCTCAACAGTCAACTCGGCCCACTAACCAACTCGGCCCACCGTTCAAGGACCAAGTCCACCCGCTCATAAACTGACCAATCTAACCACTAAACGAGCTAGGAACCATGACTGTGTTCTATCTTTGCAAATTTTGAGAGATTTGAATGATCAGTAATTTAGTATCAAAACGGACAGATCGAGAATTTGAAACTTCGATAGATTCTTTAATTAAATTAAGTCAAACTGGATGTTCTCAAACTTTACTCATCTGTACGCCCAATGCAGTTGCAAATGGTTGTATTGGTTTGGTGCTATCTTTTGTATACTATTAGCTTTCCCAATATGTCAAACAGTAGTTAACAATTGGGCCAAGATGGTATGGGCCGAGTTGGTCAGTGGGCCGAGTTAACCAGCTTCCAATTTGTTGACACTTGACAAGTGTGAACAACGTGGGCAGCAAAACATTGTTCAGTCCTGTTGAGCAGTGGGCTCGGCGTTTTTTGCCGTGTATGTAACGTCTAACCACTGAACGAGTTCGGTAAGTTCGGTAACTAATTTCTTGCCTTGTTCGCGTTAAAATACAACCAAAATGAGTTCTTACCTTCGGTGGAAGAGCTACACACTATCAAACAATTTGGCTTTGCCGCCGCCATTTTGAATCAAGCACCACCAGTGCTCTCACAATAAAATTTTCGAATTCCTTAGAAAAAGCTCGAAAATTCCTCAGATTTCCTTAAAATTCCTTAAATTGGTAAAAATTACTACAAAGCCTGATCACATAGTTGCAAAAAGTGTTTTTTCCTCCTTTTTTGCTGTTTTTCAGTTTTTCAACCTTGTTTCTAAGCACTGAAAACATTTGATTGTTAGCACAATGCCATAAAGAAAACATTTAACATGATGTATTTTTTATCGTTGCTGCATGAATAGCTTAGAAAATCTGTAGATTTCAGAAGAAACATATACTGACATTTAACTTTTGAGAATTTTAATGAAAAGCAGGGGCAAAACTTGAGGTGGGTATGGGGGGTGTGACACTACCCAAAATACGAATTATCTGGATTGGCAAGGCAACCAAAGATTTTAAATGATAGAATGTGGAGTTATTAAATAACTTACAGGGCTTTCAGAGGGAATTGAGTAGAATTTAAAGACCTAAATTTTACAGATATTGGTCCAAAAATAAGGGATCCACCCATGTTTTAACAGGAATTTGTACGAAAAAGTTTTTTTGATCCTTAAGGGGGACTCGAGTACACCTGAAAACTAGGGCGATATAAAATGTTTTATCTTTGGACAAGGTTACATCCAAACCCCCACAAACTATATATTAGTAGAAAGCTTAGAACTTGGAGATTCAGAAAAAAAATATTTCAAACAGTGAAAAGCTGTATTAAGGTGGCTCTGCACCGTTCATCAAATTTTCGGTTTAGCTTTATTCAAGAAAAGATTGCACTAGCTGTGTATTATGAAATTTGATTATTTATACATTTTTTAAATATTTACATAGGGATTATTGTTTTAAGCATAGAGAATTTTAATTGACAAAAAAGAAAAAAAGTTATGGGTTTGGGAAATTAGGCGTCAAATTTTTAAAAAGTAAAAATTGTAGTAACTTTTGATATTTTTACTCAATCAAAAATCTCTATGCTTAAAACACAAAGCTAAGTGAGAGGAGCATTCTCTGAAAATTTCAGTGCAATCCAATAAATTGTTATCGAGATATCTTTTCTCAAAGTCTAAAATATCCGAAAATGAGAAAAACGAGTTTAAAGTCTCTTGTATCGAAAACACTTGATTTTTCATACATTTTGAAAATCTTAAGCCTGGATAATTTAAATCCTAGCATTTACTTGGTGTTTTAAAAAGTTTTGTTACAGTTTAAAATACTCTAGCCTCTTTAGGTCACTCCTTCAGCTTCCCAAATAGCTTCTTGCCGTTGCGTTCAAATCAGTTTCTCTCCTTGGCGTCGTTTCTTCTCTTTTTCAGTTGCCTGTAAATCAGAATTCTTCATTCGCTGCACATCGATCTTGCATCACAAGTTTGTTTTGTTTTACCCCCAGTGTGAATGGACAGCCGTTTCATAACACCAAGTCGACTCTTTGCTCCAATATGGAAGTGGGGGAATAGCGGCAGCTACAGGACATTGCACTGCTTTGCCGCCATGTTGTTTATGCTTTGGATACCTAGTCCAAGCTAGAGCATTCAAACTGCCATTTTGGTTTTCAGTTGTGCCAAGAACACACCTTTTAAGCAACTCTGTTTGACTAGGAGAAATGACCAACACGTCCACTTTCATCTTCTTCCAAAGTTAAATTTCCTAAAGAAATGTTCATTAACATTTTTAAAACAATTGACACATATATGTACTGTTATATTGCAACTGTTTACATGTTACACAACAAATATATACAACTTTTGTTGCCGAATAGATATAAAAGGGGTTTGCAGGAGTACAATTTAAACCATATGTTATATTAAATCAGTTTTGAAGGATAAGATATAAAACACAAAGGGCAAATTCTTACCTTCCTCACACATGTGTTGAATATTTGAGACAGCATAATTGGATAGGCAGCCAAACTGATCAGCCTGTATTCGGGGATATTTTCTTCGGTGTCATTATCACTATTGTCATTTCTGATTTCACATCGTAATTTTCTTGAAGTTCCAATAACATTATTTTGGTTTGAGCCATCAACATTGTCTATTTGGAGATTCACACGTGGGATCATCATTACTCATATTTTGATCTCGTGTTGAGTCACGATCTTACGGTGGCCCAGACGCGACAGCACAAAAACAGTTTTTGTATTTTTTGATTTTTTGATTTTTTGATTTTTGTATTTTTTGATTTTTTGATTTTTTGATTTTTGTATTTTTTGATTTTTTGATTTTTTGATTTTTTGATTTTTTGATTTTTTTGGAAAATATAACATAATCGAAGCTGTGTAACACAAAATTAAGGTTAAGGGTTAGGGCCGCGAATTTGGCATTTATCATGTTGATAAATTTGGACGCGTTTAACAATTTACTCATATAGTAAATTGTGGAGCTCATGCTGTAATTACACTGTACATATAATCTTGATAAAAAACTTTTCACGACATATGGCGCCGGACAAATGGTTCATTTAGTGCCGGAAAAAATTTTGCGGACATAAAATCGTTTATTTTTTGCCGACAATTTTCTTAATTTTTTGAGATTTTTAGATGTATCATCTGGGTCCTGGGATTTATATTCTGAGTTCATCAATCTTGCATCAATAAATTTTAAGGATCCCTTGTTCTGCGAGCCCCGCCCGAGATAAAGTTCCCCTCTGCCTCTCTCTCGGCGATCCTGCATGCAGTAGATGTAAATTGATAACGAAAGATTCAATATATATACAATTTTAAACTTAACTACAGGAGCAGCTGCGAAAATGCTGTCAACTGACAGGAATCGAACCTGTGGCTAAATATAGAGATTTTTGGGAATATGACGCTGGAAATCTCAATTTGCGCTTGGTATTTTTCTTGAAATTTGTGCTTGAAATTTCCATCCTACATAAATCCTTCAATCTGTTCATATCTTATATAATGGCATCACCTGTACTAAATACTGTATATAAACAAGAACTTGTGTTTGGAGTTCGACAACTGAACTCTATAACTCAGTTGGTTAGAGCACTGCAACGGAATTGCAGGGCCATAGGTTCGATTCCTGCTATAGTTCTATTTTCAGCAGCTGGTTATAGGTCTAAATTAAATATATATTAATCTTCCACTCGAAATGCTCATCTACATAAGGCCTTCAATCTCGGGATCAAGTGGTCTTAGAATCAGGGGCGTAGGAAGAGGGGGGGCAGAGGGAACACGTCCCCCCCCCTCCCAAATTGTTTCAAAGGACCAAAAGTGTCCCTTTTTGTGATGAAAAGTGCCCTTTTTGTACAAGCTAATGTCGCTGTAAATACTAAATTAACGTCAAAGGTGCCCTTCTTGTTTAGAGATTTCGATGTTTTTTAAAAAAAATTGGTCAAAAACGTGCCATTGCGTTATGGTATGACGGGAAAACTTTTCTTAAGCTACTAGTTGTCCAATCGACCTGTGTGATGCGATCGTGACTAAAACACCACACGAGTACATACGAGTAACATACGAGTAACACACAAGTACATACGAGTACATACGAGTAACACACAAGTACATACGAGTAACATACGAGTACATACGAGTAACACACGAGTACATACGAGTAACATACGAGTAAAACACAGAGTACATACGAGTAGAATACGAGTACATACGAGTAAAATACGACTAGTAAACTTGTTTTTAGTGTTTGTAGATTGAATACAGGCAAAAAGATCGTCTTTTCTGTCGAAAAACGTGGAATGGGGGAACGGGGAATGGAGGAACAGGGAATGGAGGGAACGGAGAACGGGGAATGGAGGAACGAGTAACGGGGGGGGGGGGATCGAGCAATTATGAATTATTATTAATACGTAATATTAATCATATGTACGGGGGGAAAAGAACAGAAAAAAAGAAACAGAAATTCGACAGGATAAACGGGAATCAGGGAATTACGAAACTATAAAACGGACTCTGGTGTCTTGGGAATTAGAAAACCGCTCAATGAATTAAAGCTAGTAAAGAAATTTATTGAAGCTTTCCTTTATTAGTACAGCGTATCATAAAAAAGTCAATCCACATTGCTTATGTCCGGTCATTAAGTAATATTAATAATAATAACATTGCTTATGTCATTACTAATATACTTGCTATATAATAAAACAAACTTAAGGACTAGATGCAAGCCCAAGGCGGTCCTTATGCTCCATATGATATCTTAAAGTGATTATCCTATTTTAAATATCTTACAAATCAAAACTAACAAAACACAAAATACTTCAAAATACGCAGATTTTAAGTTAGCGATTTAAGTTGGCAAGTACGTTTCTAAAGGACCCAGCCGAACTCTCCTGCAAGCTTTTGGACGTGCTCCACCTTGAGAAGGGAAGGAAAGTCTGGAGGAACGAGAACGTCGCCAAGAAAGCTTGGATACTTTGCTCTGATGCAGGCCTGATCGGAAATGAAAATGCACGTTCTGAGGCTCACTTGAAAACTGGATTTGTCCTGCACGGCCTCTTTAACATACAAGCTGGGAAAGGAGGGGGGGGGGAGGCATTTGCCCCCAGTCTCCCCTTGCGCAAAAACGAAATCACATTTTGCCCCCCTCCCCCAGAAAAGTCCCTTTTTCCTAAATTTATACAAACAAACCAGCGAAGAATAACAAATTGATAAACGGAACATACGTTTTAGGCTTTATCCTTTGTCCTTGTTTAACAAAATCGATTTAAAGGACTGTGTCACCGCGTGGCATCCTACGTGTTTCTAACACTAAGTAATGATAAATTATTGTTAATATTTTTTAAATTCTTTGTGTGTTTTTTCCTTCTTTTATTTCAAATAGAAGTATAGTTAGGATAAATTCTAGAAAATTTAGATGCTCAGACGGCAGGAAATGGCTTGAAATTTCAAAAATTTTCTGGGGAGTTAATGCCTCCAGACCCCCCCTATTCATTCGCGGTATGTCGGCCACACACGTGACCCACGGCCATTGCTATCCCCCTTTAATAATAAGTAATGGATAAATTATTGTTAAAGGTGATCTACAGTCCGTATGTAAACAAAGCCTTTGTTTACATTTTTGTGTCCAAAATATTGAGCTTTATTCGACAACTATTTATATAGATGCAGTTAGTGAGTTAGGTTTTGTGCATGCTCACAGGGTTTTGAAAGCAAACCATGCCGTGAAATATGTGAAGCCTATGGTTTGTGTCATGTATCTAACTATCTAGGTAGAATACCTAAAAGTAGATGTTGTACAAACTACAAAGTTGTGGTTTATAGAATCTGGCAGATCTCCCCCGCCCCCTGTCTCCTATTTCCTCCCTCCCCCCTCGCCCCTCCATTCCCTCCGTTCCCCGTTCCCCCACTTCCCGTTCTCCCATTCCCCGTCCCCCCATTCCCCGTTTTAAAGATAGCCGGTTTCAGTCTATTTCACGGTTTTTCGACAGAGAAGACGGTCTTTTTGCCTGTATTCAATCTACAAACACTAAAAACAAGTTTACTAGTCGTATTTTACTCGTATTCTACTCGTATGTACTCGTATGTACTTGTGTTTTACTCGTATGTACTCGTGTGTTACTCGTATGTATTTGTATGTTACTCGTATGTTACTCGTATATACTCGTATGTTACTCGTATGTACTTGTGTGTTACTCGTATGTACTCGTATGTACCTGTGTGTTACTCGTATGTTACTCGTATGTACTCGTGTGGTGTTTTAGTCACGATCGTGTGATGCACCGCATTCTGGTTTAGGATACTTTATTGTACATATATCAAGTTCATACTACAATATATATATACATGATCACTGTTTAGGGAAAGTACATTTATTATGCCGAGGGGAGGGGGGGGGATGGATATGTCTTGAAAAAAAGCTCATATTTTTACATGGCCCCTGTTGAGATTGTTGGTAAAATAAAAGTTTGAAAATAAAAGTTTGAAAATAAAAGTTTGAAAATAAAAGTTTGAAAATAAAAGTTTGAAAATAAAAGTTTGAAAATAAAAGTTTGAAAATAAAAGTTTGAAAATAAAAGTTTGAAGTTCGTTCGTAGTCAGGAAGAAAGCCCGCAAATACCGCCTTCTACGCAGGCTGATATTTACATTTCAAAACTAATTAATAATTTGTGAGGAAAATACAAAGAAAAAGGCATAGTACAAAACATGGACTGGACTGGACTGGACAGTTGGACTGGACTGGACAGTTGGACTGGACTGGACAGTTGGACTGAACTGGACAGTTGGACTGGACTGGACTGATTTTTACATTTTCTCTATTCTTGACTTGCACGTCACCCGCCATGTCAGGTGGCATGGCACAAAAGAATATTTTATCACAGAATAAATATACCATGGTGTGTACCAGGAGGAGATTGGTTTCAAGTCAAGAATATAACGTTTTGCACCTGAATTACTTTTGATTTTCGGAAATTGAAATACTTTACCTTCGCCGATGACCTCATTTTATAACTGGAGTGAAATCTCAAGAAACCCCAGTAAGGGGCCGACCATTTAACTTTTGAGGGGGGGGGGAGGGGTTGGAGGATTTACTGCTGGAAGGGAATTTTTTTCTTGATATGGGATCGTTATGTGCAAGATTTTTTTCCCCTATCCCATCACCATGTACGATATTTTTTGCCACTCCGTCTTTCGCAGCTTTCAATAGCTTATACTATTTAGATTCTTTAATTAATAATAGTTAACGTTGCGTTTTCTAGCTTCATGCATTGCTTTTAATAATACATATTGCTATGAGGTATAAGATTTGGTTCAGGGCCTCTTTACGGATGTGTAACTGGAGGGGACATATTTAGCGGGGGACCTGGAGAAGTTCCAGTCGGCAAGTCTGTATCACTGCAGCTACCAGCATATATATGCATGGTTTAACTAATAAGTATACACCATAGGGCAGCAGATCAGGCCAATATTAACTAGGATTCTGAGACAACCGAGTCGACCACCGAAGGTGCAAGCCTCTACAGGGGTCTGGGGGCATGCCCCTCCCCCCAGAAAATTGTGGATTTTGTGAAGCTCAGATAAGCTATTTTCAGGAGTTTTCCAACAAGAAATTAACCTTACACTATAGTCTCCGAAAATCAAACCAGCTGATCTTCTGGGACTGGTCAAATCGATCCCTGCAACCATGTTATTTTGCAACATTTTTTCCCCCACCAAATACTGGGGCAGGATATTTTTCTCCCAGTTTGTTAGTGCAGGCATTTTCTTTTGTTCAGAATAGCCTTGCAGGAAATCACCCCCTCCCCCATCCCCCTCAAAAGTTAAATGGTCGGCCCCTAAGAAGAATAGAATACAATACCAAACATAAACTACCGGGTGTCCCAAAAAAAAGTTCTCCGGTTTGACTTGTAATAACTTCTAAACAAGTAAAGCTATCAAACAGAAATAACTTGCATTAAATAGAGGAAGGACTAACTTAGATTTTGATATATTAAAGTTGTATTTTACTTAACAATTCACGCAGATATTAATGTTCAAAATCGGGAGCATATTTTTGCATGTGTCTAAAATTAGCGAAAATCGGCATATCAAATATTAACTTCAGCGTTTGTTTGCTTGATGACATATCAGGCTAACTTGTATTTCAGCGAATTGTCGTTAGGGTTTGTAAGGGATATGGCATAGATTTAGACATCTTACATGTAAGTCTTAGCTCATTGTTTCCTGAAATATGAACGTACGAAATTATGCAAGTATTTAATAGGTCTTTACAAACTTATAAGGTACATGAAAGACCATGCAAGGTAGGCGCTTAAATTTTAAAATTTCTTAAATAGCCTAATTTTTAATGTTTTTCATGGATTCAAAACAGAGTTGATTATTTCTCGATTAGAGCAGGATGAATATTATTCTGCAATGAAGGAAATAATATTGCTTTTTGCAAATACACGTCACTGACAGTATCAACGCTACTGTATTGTTACATTTTGTTCTAAAAATGTCGGATGTCTCTGGAGAGTTACATGCTTGTTATGTCTTATCGAGTTGTATGGTTTGATTGTGTTTCATTCACAGTTTATTCTGAACTTAAAAAGATTAAGAAAAGGGAAAAGAGTTTCAGTGTTCTTTGCAGGATTTCAGAACGTTGCAAAAGTTAGAAGAGCTTCACAATTCGATTGTGACAGCATGCCCTAATTCAGAACTACGAACGATCCATGACAATCCTTCGCGATGCAGTGGTCTCTTGAAATAAGGAAACGTATTCGTGCTAGAAACACACGCGGATTTCGGACGAATAAATCTTGCTTGTATTTTACTATTTTGTAGATAATAATAATTTGTTTCATAATAAACAATTTGTCAAGTGTCATTTATTTACTGGTAATCGTGCATGTTTCAGTCGGGCAATCAGTCTTGATTAATATGTGATACGCCGTTTTTTGCATATTTCAGACACATCCAGAAATATGCTCCCGATTTCAAATATTAATATCTCCGTGAATTTTTAAGTGAAATACAACTGTAATATATCAAAATCTAAGTTAGTCCTTCCTCTATTTGATGCAAGTTATTTATCTTTAAAAGCTTTACTTGTTTAGAAGTTATTACGAATCAAACCGGAGTACTTTTTTTTGGGACACCCGGTACTTTGTAGCCTGCTCGGATACGTATTGCCATGGTCGTAGGAAGATCTTGGGGGGGCTCAAATTCATATATTCATGTTCGCAGACCGTAAAAACAATCAAATTCAGAAGAAGTAAATGATGCAGAACACAAATATTTGAATATGAGCTCCTGCCCCCCCCCCCCGCCAATTATCTATCTTTCTATACCCATGGCCATGCAGACTGAAATATCGAAATTTAATACGTATGCGAGCAGGCTACCCATAGCAAAGATAGTTTATGTTTGGTATTATATTCTATTCTACTTACTGGGGTTTCTTTCGCTTTAAGAGATTTCACTCCAGTTATAACGTGAGGTCATCGGCGAAGGTAAAGTATTTCAATTTCCGAAAATCAAAAGTAATTCAGGTGCAAAACGTTATATTCTTGACTTGCAACCAATCTCCTCCTGGTACACACCAGACAATGTTCATTGATAAAATCACAAAATACTTGACACACACAGTATATCTATTCTGTGATAAAATATTCTTTTGTGCCATGCCACCTGACATGGCGGGTGACGTGCAAGTCAAGAATAGAGAAAATGTAAAAATCAGTCCAGTCCAGTCCAACTGTCCAGTCCAACTGTCCAGTCCAACTGTCCAGTCCAGTCCAGTCCATGTTTTGTACTATGCCAAAGAAAAATCATAACATAAGCGTGTCGTTTACATGTGATAGAGATTTCCCTTGATTTACATAAACTTTAACGTTGATTTTCTCTTTTGAAAATTACTTCGCCAATGACCGTAGTATAGAGCGATCGTTTTTGAAGCAATTTAAAATACTGTGCCGATGTCTTCTTTATTAATATCAGACCTAAAGAGTAAAGATATTCGGCTTGGCCTCCTATTTTATATCTGATAAAACACTGCTGATCATGCATTAAATAGTACTAAAAAACTCATTTAGATAAACTTTAAGTTAAATTTTCACACCAAATATCATTCATTGAATATTTAAAATTGTTGAAGAATACGAATGTTCTCAAACGTTTGATCACAAGTCATACGAAGTATCGCGTACATGTTGTGACATTGTTGTCCCAGACATTGTCTTTGGCTCAAGTTTGTACATTTGATACAACACGGCCGCTCATGCTTTATCTAGATTGTAGACATAAAATTTACATCCGCAGTGCGTGTTTTATCAGACTTATAAAAGATACTCGGCCTCGCCTATAGTACTTCAAACTTTTGAAGACCATGCATGTCAAGTCCGCGTAATGTAAATAAATCCTTCGACGCTTTGTTTATATTTTGGACTGCTATATATTTGTAAAATAAGACATACTATTAACTAAATATCTAACAGTTTTCTGGTTCGCTATTGTAAATGAATATAAACTAGAGTACGTTTCAATTCAAAACAGTTCGAAAAATGCAAAATTTGGGCAATATTTATTTCTGTGGGTCGCCCTTTGCTATGAACAGAACTGATGTGCAGAACGAACTTGACAAGGTCTTTAAACATTAAAAAAATCCAAATATATATCAAATTCAAAAAATCAAAAAATCAAAAAATCGAAAAATCAAAAAATCAAAAAATCAAAAAATACAAAAATCAAAAAATCAAAAAATACAAAAATCAAAAAATACAAAAATCAAAAAATCAAAAAATCAAAAAATCAAAAAATCAAAAAATCAAAAAATCAAAAAATCAAAAAATCAAAAAATACAAAAATCAAAAAATCAAAAAATACAAAAATCAAAAAATCAAAAAATCAAAAAATCAAAAAATACAAAAATCAAAAAATAAAAAAATAAAAAAATACAAAAACTGTTTTTGTGCTGTCGCGTCTGGGCCACCGTACGATCTTGGTGTCTTTGCAATACCAGAAAACCTCTTTCCCTTCCTTTTTCGCTTGTATTAAGAAGATCTACTCTTCGTACCGGTCATTGTTATAATTTGAAGAAAAGAGATACATTTCTTGGCCCTCAATTCGCATTGTTTTTTGCTTCAACATGCATCGACGTACACAATTCATTTCATCAACAAATATCAGACTCAAATTCAAACAGGAGCCCGCGATGTAATAGCAATGCAGGAACGTCATGTACCACAATATATAGTGTACTTGCTATACACATGCTAATTTGGACAGTTTCAGCCGAACAATGGGCAAAAAACCGTCAAAAAACAAAAAATGCTGTTACCGTTGCCATAGTAACAGAATCAGCATATTCAAACAATAGTAATAAAAGCCTTTAAAATACATGAAGATGTTGGAATTTCAAAAAACTCTTTTTACATATGTTATTAGTTAGGTACCTGAAGTACCTGAAAATGCAAAAAAAAATTTTTTCATTTTTTCGCAAAATTTCAGGTGTACTCCCCCCTTAATTTAATTTTACTGGTTTATGTCCGGAAAAATTTTTTCAAACCCCCCTCGCCAACATTTTTGAGAAAAATAGTGGCCAGAAATAAACATTTGCTGCAGGGAATCATCGGTTTTGGCAGGGCAATTCTGGCAGACACCCCCCCCCCCCGAATTAAAAGGTGCTAGTTTTGCCCCTGATGAAAAGACAGCCAGATGTACATTTACATGACATAAAGAAGGTCAAAGAACATACGAATATATGTAATTTGCGCATATAATGTTGCTACTTTCAAGTTTAAATCTCATTTGCGTGGCGTGGTTATCCACCGTCCAACGTTTTTAGTCCAAGATAAAATGTTTCGAAAATTCCTTAAAACCTAAATTCCTTAAAAAAATCCTTAAAACTCTTCAAAATTCCTATTTTTAAGGATAATTCCTTAAAAGTGAGAGCACTGTCAAGCACTGAAGCAGCGGCCAGCGGTCACAAAACATTACTTTATAATTTTACTTTATATAAAGACGTACGAAACGACGGCAGATTTTACGGCAGATTTTACCGCAGATTTTACGGCAGATTTTACGGCAGATTTTACGGCAGATTTTACGGCAGATTTTCGTGGTGGGGCACCTTTCGATGGGTTCAGAAATTTCGATTTCACCTCCACTACCGACCCCCCTCCCCCTCCGCCCACTCCCTCACGCCAATATTTTTCGGCAACGTTGTACTAAATATATTTTGAAACCACCAACATAGACTTGGATCAAGTCCGTCTCTCAAGAGTCCGAGGGATCGAGCGCGCCGCTTCGGTGCAATAACGCGGGAAAGTTTTTTTACCTTGCCCCTTTATGTCCTTTAGCGGACAATCCGGGCCGTCGCTAAGATCATGGGCGTACCGGAAGGAAAAAACTAGGGGGGCGGAAAGAAATTTGCCCGACTTGTCTGGATTGTGCCCGACCAAGACCGAAAAATTTTTTTCCGGAGTTTATTTTGGCGACTTCCCCCCCACTTCCCCCCCCCCCTCGCTCGGTCAGTGTGTCATTTTAGGGGTCAAAAAATTTTTCGGACACACCAAAATTTTTCGGAACATCACACAAATTTTTGAAAAATCACAAAATTTACCTCAAAATTGACAGATTTGTCCCATTTATTTTTATAATAAAGCAATATTGCCCGACTGCCCAATGCTAAGATGTTTGAAGTAGGTGTGGGTATCGCCATTTGACGACAAAAGCGCGCATGCATGGTCTCCAGGTGTGGTCATCTCAAATTACCTATTCAATTACATGAAATTTAGGGATTGGACATATCTTCGCTCTGACTAGCCTCCTGCGCAGACGTTGTTAGTCGGGGTCTGTCGGCCACTAACAACGTCTGCGCAGGAGGCTACGCTCTGACGAGAATCCTGTCGGACAATATGCTTAATTTCAATGAGAATAACATGTTCTATCAGCAAGTCATTTACAATTCAATTTGGAAATGATTAATTTAAGCCTGGTTTCCATTAAATCATAATTATCGCAAGAACCGCATCGCAAGCGTCGCAACGATTTAAAAAACGCGAAAATTTTAATAAAAACTGCGATTTACTGGAAACTTGAGTCACACCGATAACTAAGACTCTTACGATATTGCGATGATTACGATATAATGGAAACCAGGCTTTACATTGATGGACTAATTAGGAATTCAACTGCATGCTTGTTTTTTATATTTAGAATATTTATAAGTAACCGCATGCAAAGAAATGCTGACGAAATGCCTATGCTGACTCAAATTCACCCTTGTTTTTTGTGGGCGAGGGTCAAGAATATATTTTGCCTGTTAATCGTGATTTTAACCATGACATTTGAAATTCCTCATGTATCATAAAATTTTTTCTGAAAAACTTCGTTTGCCAATAGGCGACGGCCCTAGTTAGATATAATTAAGATTATATTTCTGATAAATGAATAGACAATTCCCATTATAGACTGATTTTAAAACTAGGCAAGGAGATGCAAATAAACCACCACACGGCTAGAAAGAGCGTACTAAAATTAGTAAAATTACAATGTTGTAAAATACGGAAAATATAGCCTTGCAAAGTTGCAAATTTTGTATACTTTTGTATTGCATGCGGAGAGTGCTACCATTTTCGGCCCAAATGTGGCAGGAATGTGGTAGGAATTTCCGCACGCCAAGGCATTTTTTAATACCATGGACTGGTGGGGCATTTGCCCCCACTGAGCCCCTTCCTCTTCTGCCCCACCACTGAAGAAAAAAAATGGCCTATTGCCCCAAAGCCAGGGCCCTTATATGACCTGTATTGAGTAAATGAGTTTAACATTGAAAAGAAGTTTAAAAAACAAAATTTGTTGGTGAGCATAGTAAACTTATGTTATGTTTGAATGTTTAGCATGCAACTTATTACAAATTTCACCATTAAAACTTTGTTTTGAGAAGCTGAGATTGTTTTAAATGTGTTCTCAGAATGCAGGAAATGCTATTTCAGAGACCCAAATTTTAAAAATTCCCATGCCCCCAGCTTCAACCCCCATAGCTAACTCGTGCCTACGGTACTCTGCTCACACCTTCGGCGATCACACTATGCTGGGGGAGCAAGGAAAGTGGACCCTTTTGCAGTTTTTCCCCACCACTGAAGAATCCTTAAAAAATGCACTGCCGCACGCCATATACAAAAGTATACAGAATTTGCGAACTTTTAAGACTATACTTTCCGCATTTTACAACATTTCGCAACCAATTAAACTTTGTAATTTTACTAATTTTAGTATGCTCCTTCTAGCTGTGGTGATTTATTTGCATTTCCTTGCCTAGTTTTAAAATTAGTCTTTTATGGGAATTGTCTATTAGCGAGCTGTTTGATTCGTTAGTTTCACTGTTGACTGTTGAGTTTCAGATAAAACGTACTTGAGAAAAATATGTCGAGGCTTTTTTTTTTAATTGGTCTGAGTTCGTTAAACTTGAATTATATATACAGTAATACTCGGACATTAAGTTTGTAATGTGCCTAATTAGAGATCTATAGTTATTTTTTCATGTTCGACGCTTTCAAATGGAGCATTAAATAGTATTAAATGTGGCACATATAGAAATAACTTACTCTAATACCTATTTTACGGTGAGATATTTATGAAGTACTCAAGTACCTGAAACTGTGTGTCTCTTTCTCTTATTTTACAGAATATTACTGGATGAACATTTGAACATTAAATATAAGATAGCTGTATGTCATTTGTAACGACAAACTACTCAGAACAAGAACACAATGTCAATGACTGATCAATGAAGAAGTATAAAGATAAGACTGAGTGCCAAGTCTGCATGCTTTGAATGGGAAATGGTAGTAATTGAATGAAAGCATCGATGATTTGACGTGGAAACCATGCAGAACGTACTCAGAACAACAAGAACAAAGAAAGATCAGTGTAAATTATAAGATCTGAAGAAAGCCGCGAAATTTTTCTAGGGGGTGCTCCCCAGAAAACTTTGAAAATCAAGCCCCGCGGAAAATGCATTCCCAAAATAATTTTGTTTGAAGTGGCCATGCCCATGTGTATATTATCAATATTTTGTCGGCTTCTCACTCGATTGAATAATAGTTGAAGCTTATTGTAGATGGAGATTATCGAGTGGAAATTTATATATACATTTTGCCTGATAATATAGGCTGATTTACTTCTGAGCTGATATATATATATATATATATATATATATATATATATATATATATATATATATATATATATATATATATATATATATATATATATATATATACATATATATATATATTTTTTTTTATTTTTTTTTTCGGCGAATGTATTAGAAAAGAATACCAAGACTGATACTGCCATAAGACACTCGTAAGGCACTATTTTATACTGTTTCCCACTCGCAGCTGTTTCGAGATAGGACAAGCTCACCCATTTTTATATTATTTCAGGATGTCAATTTACCGATTGCAACGATTAGGAATTACCAATCATAAATTCGGTTTATCTTTGAAGTGTTCCTCAAATCACAGTGAAGTGGAGGATCCATTTGTAATCTGTGTGGCATTCATCTCTAAACTCTGTGTTTCATTCCTTTTCTTTACCTCGGTTTTATCCAGTTTTTGTCTCGCCGGACTTCGCGTAACAATAGCGAACAGAGCAGCAAAGGAGCGACGATATTTAGGAAGCCTCCAACCATATATTGCAGGATTAAGAGCAAAATTGACTGCAAATACCGGTGTGAGGTAGGCTGGAATGGACCTTATTACCTCGCCAATACAATGACTTCCACAGAAAAGTAATAGACCGTGTAGTAACTGGTAGAGAAATATTAAGGGCAATGTCGTTAGCACAAGTATGACTATTAAGGTAAACACCACCTTTGTTAGTCTGTTTTCTCGTTTAATAAGAGCTCGATGTTCCTGAAGTGCATCATGGCGTCGACGAATTGCCCAAAGTTTTATGTAAAATGTAATCACGACCAAAACACAAAGCTCAAAAACAGAAGACAAGATAAACATGTGTATGCTTAGCTTTTCACGGTCAAGTCGAATAAATGACACCCCTGAAATTAACCAAATCATCACAACAGCATAGGTAGTCCTTCTCTTTGTTATGATCGTGTCTGCTGACCAAATATGACGTATTACGATGTACCTTTCCAAAGAGAGCAATGCAATGGTAATAAATGATGCTGAATATCCAAACCAAACAAGGCAAAAAACGATCTGGCCAAATTTCTCAGACGCCCAGTTCCAATGCGTTGTCGTCCATAGGAAAATCATTATAGCAGTAAGAAAGTCTGCAATGCATAGGTTTAGAATCAGGCCTGAAGAGATGTTACGTAAACACCGCAATGGATCTGCAGCAAAAACGACCAGGAGAAAACCATTTGATATGACACCACAGAGACTTATGATCATGGTTGTATAAATGACTATCAAGAACTCTGTGTACCCTGAATGAGCGTACTCTGGCAATGTTTCATTTGATCCATTTTTCAATGCATCCTGATGCTGAAAAATAAAATAAATAATTTTAACAGGAACGATGAAAGTTGAAATGTGGCATTTTCTTGAAAGAAACTGCAAGGATGTTGGCTCTTATTAAATATAGGACAGATTTGTAGATAAAATTGAGCATACAGATCACAATAATGACTCTAGAGTTATAATGTGATAGCAATCTGAGAGACGGACTTTACGACAGAATAACCAGTAGAGAGACGCGGGCTAACAGTGGGAGACGAAGAATGACAAAGGAGGTCAATCAAACCTAAGACAAGAGGATCCGATGCCCAGGTCACATGCAGAATTTGTTGAGCATGCATTAATTGGCGAAAAAGAAGAAATTAAAGATACAATAACGCAAGCTTAATTAAAAAGCACGCGTGTATATAAAATAGTTTCTAACCATTGCCCCTAGGCATTACTGGATAAAAAGATATGTGACCATGTGAATCTCACCCATATGGCTTTCATGAACGACTCTTTTTCATCTTGTTCATGATTTGTCATTGCCTGCCCATGCAGACATGAACAATATGAAAATCCCACATATAATCCGGACCATATCACTTCATACCTTCGTATCCTAACCAGCTTTAATATAATTGCGGTTTGTTATGTTGTGTTAAGGCAGCTATATGTGCAGAAATTTAACAAAGGGTTAGTTATATATGTGACCTTTCAAAGATAGTTTGTCCTTTAAATAGTTTCCCGAGTCTGAATAGTTTGAATAGTTTATACTCATAATTAAATTGCTATCTAGTGAAGTGAATTGAATTGATTGTGAGAAAAATAAAGCAACATGGATGACGTTTAAACTTTTTTTGCTTTTCAAAATTCTTTAAAACTTTTTTAAAACCCTTTTAAAAACTATTTTTTTGAAAATCTTGAAAATCTCCCCAACCCCGCGCGATCAGCCTCCCTTTTAGTGCCATCACATTCATAACAAGAAGTCTTGTCTAATGCTTGTGGTTTTATGATTAACTCTATTGACAAATTCAAAATGTGCCGTGAATTTATCATAATGATAAATTCGGACGTGTTTAAGAATTTACTCATATAGTAAATTCAAAGGTGGAGCTCATGTTGGCCAATCAGATTGCAGGAAATTTTAAATAACACTAAGCATGCACAAATAAAAAAAATTATTTGCTTTAGTTGTTTATATAAGACCTTCACTGACATTCTTCCTTTTCTCGTGTCAATGAACTTTACAGCGGATTATTCTACACGAGACAAAACATTTTCTCACGGGAAAAACACAGAAAATCTCGACCAGAAACTACATCGATTATTTAATTTAGTCGAAGAGATAAATACCATTGTATCAAGTTAATTAATAAATGATCAACTAAATGTCACTCGAACACAGGAAATGAAAAAAAGACGCCACCTCAACCGAGATTTACAGAAATAATTATTCCAAGTGCGCTTTAGCAATATACAATTGTCCAAACCATATAATATCATTCATGTGGGGAGCTATCCCCCCCTCCCCCCAATAAATGGATAAGATTCAACATATTAAAGTTTATCTATAAAAATTGGGCAAATTTAGAGAACAATTTCAGGAAAGACGAAAGATAACAGGCACGAATATAAAAAATATCAAGTAGGAAATATGTTAGGTCCGGAAAATGTTTTGTTCCCACCTCCGCATTTCCGGATTTTACATGTTGACACTCCATGGAAACCGGAATGACCCAGCCAGCCGTCCCAACACAAATCATCCACCAAACACCCGAATCAAACCATCCCATCCCTATTGTATTTCAGTGCTAAACTATGCTCTGATTTTCTAAACTTGACGAAAACCTGGTTTCATTATTGAAATATACATTCATAAATTATGAAAAATTTTAAAAAGTACGTCGTGGAAAATAAGCTAGATTTTCACTTCAAGAAATATTTCGACGACGAAATATTATATACAGGATATTAGACGGTTAGGCGATATGGATTTTATGTTCGAGTGGCAAAACAATATCTCACGAGTGAGCGCAGCGAACGAGTGAAATATTGTTTTTGACACGAAAACATAAATCCCATATCTTCAGTCGCAACCGTCTAGTAATGTCGTAGTTACTAAAACATGGAACGACCCACTACGAC